>CM042014.1:51874793-51907293 GCA_023525715.1 Cichorium intybus | reverse complement strand
CAGAAAATTTTAGCAAATTAACTTTTCCTTTCGCTATCTTTAAGATTTCGATTTATAGTAAAGCCTAAGTTTAGAATAGACAACAGTTGACATTAAAAACCTTATCGGATATCTGCATAAGCTCATAATTACATTATTGTAATGGAGAATCTGATTCCATGACCAGGAATATAATATAAGTGATGGCAAATATGACTAGTATCGCACCACCACCAAGTTAAATTAGTCATCACAAAACCACTAATGCATTTATGAAAGAAAAAAAGAAAAAAAAAAGAACAGGTGTTACTTTAGAGCAACATGGGAGGCAGTGACAGGATCTTCAACCTCCATCTATCCATTTGAGTCGATTAACTTCTTTAAATTATTTTACATGTATATTGTTACCGAGAATCTATCTTTAAATGGTATTTGTAGAATGTCTTAAAAGACCAAGTATAAATAGGTAAATCCTTCCTAGGGCAAAACAGATTTATTATAAAAAGTGTAGATTTGAAATTTTAATTGATTTAAACGTCGTTAAGTTAAATTTGACTTTTTCAAATTTTATCACTAAATAACTAATTATGTTACATCAAATATTTTGTATGTGTTTGACAAAACTATCTAGAAGCTAAAATCAGCAAGTTTTATTTGTATAAAAATATTTGACAATAGTGTTTATATATGTAAATTACATAAAAACCAAAAACTAAAAGTGTGAAGAAATTAAAAATTACTTGAAATGGCTTTGAATCAAAATGTTTTATTTAAAGTAAAATAAAAAACCTTTTACTGGCGAATAATTTTTTTTTAATGTTTTTCTTATAGATTGAAAGTTAGAAAACCATACGGAAGCTTTCTAAAATGGAAGTGATCTGTATACAACAATTTTTTTCCGTATACTATAAATTAATAATTTTTTTTGCATAATATATAATAATATCTTTAAAACAGTATAAAAAAATTTATTATGTACATATCACTTTCCTTTCTAAAATCTCTATGCGAAAACATCCTTTTGTGATTCGCAAAATAGTTTTTTAAGCGGTTTGTACCGTCATATTTTAAATCTTTTACGCATTATTTTTCATGAAATATTTATTTAGTATCGCTCTTTGCGAAATAAAAGAAATCACGTTTATAGCTAACATATTAATTTTCTTTACGATTAAGTTTAAGAAAACTGATTAAAATGTTCGACTATCATTAAATTTCGTGTTCGACTTTCTTGACAAGAAAAATATTTTGTTCCAAATTTTACAAAAAATATAGAAAAAGTGATCTTTAAAGGCTCGTGTACCCTCATCTTCTCCTCGCAAACCAAACGGTCAAATTTTTTCAACAAATTTTGCTTAAGTAAATTTTGTTAAGATTTAAAGAGAATATCACTTTTTATTTTCAAATTTTTATATGATTTCTTGAAAATCTAAAATCTGTGATGATACCAAAAAACAATTTTGATGAGTTGGGAATATTTCATTTCAAAAATAGATGACCTGATAAATATTAGAAAGGATGGTAAAACTTGGAAACCAATGCCCTTCTTCTTTTTCTCTTTTTTTTTTTAACGGCTGAATATATAAAGTGCTTTAGCAAGAAGCCAGAGCCAAAACAAAATATTCTTTTGGAGAATTTCGTTTATATCATTAAAATCTCTTTTAATTACGTCTATATTCTTGTGAAATTATAAATTACATGTATATCCTTAAAAACCCTAAAACTCTCATATATATCTAAAATGTTAATTTAATGATTAATAATCTTTTTAGAAATTTAAAAAAACTATTTTTAACTTAGATTATGTCCAAATTACTAAAATATCCCCATGCCATACTTCTATAATCGATTGTATCCTCCATCCTTCCAAAATCGAATCCTCGATCTGATAAGAAGTGATCACGACAAGTAGGAAAAAATCGAGTCTTCTTTCACGATTCCAACCGATCAAGTCTTCTCCTTCAAGATTTCATCCAACTGATCACGAGATTCTTTGCAGCATCCATTCGTCCAAAATCGATCCTCGTTCACGGTAGGAACTGATCACGACTTTCTTACTCATTAAACTCCTTTTTCACGATTCCAACTAATCATGGCTTCACTATTCCAACTGATCACAACCTAATTCTTTGGAGCAATGATCAATTACATACTCGATTGATAAGAAAACTTTCATGATTGAGTCGAGACTTGCTATAAATCGGCATATGTATCAGTGACTTTAGTTTCTCCTGTATCAGTGACTTTAGAAGCACACTGATCGATAGCACACTTTATATTATGCCACTTACTACAACCACCGAACATAGACCCCGACTGCCCCCTCCTAACATTAGGACCATGCACGACTCTGAGCACACCAACCCACAAAGAATTGAGTTGTTCAAAAACTCCCCAATACTACTTGAAAAGAAATGCTCTGTTGAAAGAAAATAAGCTACCCACATTAAGACCTTCCAACTCCTTGGTAGGCATTATTTTCTTCCAAGCAATCCAATGTATCTTTCTTTCTTCAAGGTCGGCACCCCAAAATTCTAGCCCGTGGCATCTCTAAGGTATCCAAAACCGCCTTTTAAAAGAGACATGTAATAAATAACTAAACTCCCCAACACTAATTTGATAAACGTGAGTTGGCCACCAACAAACAACATTTTTTCCTTCCAAGCGGAAAGTTTAGAGACAAACTTATCAACTACTGGCTTCGAAGTTATCATCCACCGGCTCCGAAGTAGAAATACGATTCATATTGCTTCCCGCTGGCACCCCAAGATAAGTAAACGGTAATTGAATCACATTACACCCTATAAAAGTAGCATGCTCTTAGACACTTGAGAAATCAACTCCTACTATATCAATTTGATTTTATGCAAATTAATTTTTAGCCTTGATGCCATGTGAAAAACTTGAATTTTTTAAATACGCACCATACGTCTAAGATTATACATCCCCCAGTCACATAGTAAAATAACATCATCAGCATAGAGAAAATGAGAGATCTTAATACTCGAGGAGCCTATCAAGCTACGCCAAAACGCCTCAACCGTTCTAGCTTCCATGATAGCAACATGAAAGCCCTCCATAGCCAACACAAACAAAAAGGGGGACAAAGGATCACCCTGCCTAAGACCTCTTTCAGCAGAAAATTCCAGAGCAAGAGCTCCATTTACAAGAATTGGGGATCTGGCATAAGATAAGGCAGCTAAAATCCATCTCTGGGATTTAGCACTAAAACCTATCTTTTCCAAAGCTTCCATCAAAATGCCATTAAAGTGAATTATAAGCTTTTTCAAAGTTCACTTTAAACACCGAAAGCTTCTTATTCATCAACTTGCAATACCTGACTATTTCATTCAACATTAAAGGACTATCTAGGATTTCACGACCCTTATAAATGTCGACTGCTCCATACTAACTAGAGAATCAATAACCCCAAACAGGCAATTAGCTAAGATTTTACCAATAATTTTGTATTGAAAACCAATCAGGCTAATAGGTCAAAAATCAGATGTAAGTTTAGGATCAATGACTTCAGGGATCAAAGCTAGAAATGACGAATTACAACCTCTAGGATATGACAATCCTCCTGGAAGTGATGAACCATGTTACAAATATCATCATGTAAGGTCTTCTAGAAGCATTTAAAGAACCAAAAGTAAATCCATTTGGTCCCAGAGCTTTATCTGAATCGCAAGACCAAACTGTATTCTTTATTTCATCATACGAGAAAGGAGCATCCAATCTGATTAACTGATCAAAAGACAACCTTTTAAAGTTGTTAGAAACAAGCACATGCCGAACCCCTCCCAATCCTTCAGATATTGTGCCTGGAAATGAAAAAAACTCCTACGTCACAATAGAAGGATCAACTATCTAGACACCATCTACCATTATCCCCATCACTGCAACCAGTCTTCTTTTCCTATTAACTGAAGCATGAATGTTTTTTGAGTTTGCATCTCCTTCAACTCCCCAGTTAATCATAGCCTTTTGCACAAGGTCAATGTTATCCAAATGTCCAACCATCAATATCATTACGGATATTACGAGCCTCAACAGATAAATGACGTATATTATTCTATATTTTCAAATTACCTTTAAGAATTTGCAACTTTTTCTTAAAACCAACCATAGCATTCTGACCTTCACCCATTTGCATAACCCAATAGGTGGTGACCACTTCGTCAATCCCAGGCTGGTAGAACCAATAATGAAACACACGAAAGGGAGATGGCCCATAGTCAAAAACCGATTCATGCAGTAAAATCGGTCTAAGACCAGGAAGCCCTTCTCCAAAACCGTAGTTGTAGCATGCGTAAAAACCTCCAAAAAACCTTCTAAAACAAGAAATTGGTCCAATTTGCTCATCTTTGTTCAATATTTATTAACCCAATTAAACTTTGGACCTCCCATACTGACATCCACTAACTCTGAATCAACTATGAACTGATTAAAAACAACAGCATTCGAGTGATTAAATAAATATCTAAATCGCTCGGAACAGTCATGGAGCTCATTGAAATCCCCTAAAAGCACCACCTCCGTATCAAATCTTCTAATAAAATCTAGTAAAAGATGCCACACGACCCTCTTCCTTGTTAACTCCTAAGGAAGGTAGACCGTTACCATCAAAGTTTTAAGATTTTTCGACTTCCACACACCTTCAACAGCAACAAAGTTTTCATGGGTGATAATATTGTGCTTACAGAACACACTAGGATCCCAAACAACCAGAATACCACTAGAGAGACCATAAGCATAAATAGACGCACAATCAAAATTACTATTTCCCAAAATCGATCTCACCTTACATACATTGAACATCATGTCTTTAATTTGTTTCTTGAATTCCTAAAAAAATGTAACGCCCCAACTTTTCAAACCATTTTTAATACATAAAAACGTATTTTTACAAAATATGGTTTAACAAAAACCATGTTATTTGTTTAATTACAATCAAAAAGGGGAGTTACAATTACATATCAAACCATAAGCTCAAGAGAAACGGATTCAACCAATACCAAATATGGAAGCTGTTTCCAGCTCCACTCCTTTGCACCTAGTGCTTATTTATCAACTTCAAACTATCTCACAGCCTTTTACCTGAACCTGGAATACATGGCATAAAAATAAAATACGTAAGACAAATTGTCTCGTGAGTTACATGAGTTTTAGACTCAAACTTTAAATTTCTTTTACTAACTTGTATAAACATTCGTAACATAAATCTTTGTCAAAACTACATAATATACACATATTATACCTTTTTACTTTTCAAAAGTATCATATATCAAACTTTGCAAAAATGATGTCTTCTATACTTTCTTTGACTGGTTTTATAAACTTGCTGGGATTTTTATACTTAGGGCATTAATCACTATAAGTGATACCCCAAGTCTCTACAATTAGAAAGAACGGATCAATACTAACGGTAGAATTGCTGAGGCAGTCTACTTCGCGAAGGGGTTGTCCCCAGTAGACTCCTTACCTAACCCGGGTAGGTTGGAACATAGTTCCCTTACTAACAATGCTAGTCACAATACCAGTCAAACATAAAAATACTTTTCTGAACGCAAAACATTACTTGCACAAGAAATGGCTAAATGCCAAGCTTTTGACTCAAACATATCTCTATCATAAATTAGGCTATCATCAAGAATCATACTTTCAAATATAGCAGTTAACTTTCTATTTAAACTAGAAAAAGGACCATTTTTGCAAATATTTTTCACATATAAAAATAATATATGAAATCTGAAAAATACTTACTTACTTGCCATGTATCCCAAAATGGGTAAAATGCTACATGTACTCACCAAATTATTCTTGAAGCGTCATTTAGGCGTCCCTCGGTTCTTTACCCTTTCGGTGTCCGATTATTTGACTTGCACCTATATATTTTATATGATACATTAATCTATATTTTAGTTGACTCTATAACATGTTAAAGTCTTTATTATACCATAAATAGTCAAAGCAAGGGTAAAACTCAACTTTAGATAAATTGTATTTTATACGTATTTTACTACAGTACCCTCGGAGGGTCGTATTTTAATTCCGATAAAATTTTATAAAGTTTTGGACCATATTAGACCTATGTTTAAAATTTGAGGTCAATTGGATAAGATTTGAACCATTTCTAAAAATTGAATTTCACTTAACAGAGGACTCTTGAGCTGAAACTGCATTTTCTCGCCTGGCGCAGGGCGCGCCGCGCCTAGTGAGGGCGCACTGCGCCTATCGAGCAGAAGCCCAGATTTTCCCCGATTTTATGCTACAATTTGCCAAATTTCTCCTATTAAGTGTTGAATTCTCCACTTAATCGATAGGGGTTTATCCCAAGACTAAAACCCTTCAATTTCTTCAAGTTTTACACCATTAAAATCGGATTAATCACAAGAACTCAAATTCTAGGGTTCTTGATCAAAATCCCAATTCTTTGAGAAATAGCATCCTACTTCCATATTATTTGATTAAGTACTTATAACTTGGTTTAATGGAAGTGTTAAGCCTCTTAACTTTGTGTTCCATTACTGAAATTACAAAATTTCAGTTTCCTCAAAAATATCATCAAGAACTTGACTAGAGTTTTGATTTCTTACCTTGGAAGGTTGGAATTACAAATTCCAAGTATTGACTTCTCCAATTTCCTTGCTTCAACTTCACGAATTTCACAAGATCAGTTCTTCTCCCGTCTCTAGAGTCTCTCTACTGAATTATGAGCCTTAATGAGATATTTTTCTCATTTTTATATTTTTCATATTTTCAGTTTTGGTCCCTAAAGTTAACTTTCTTGAATTTTGGCCACCAAAACTAACTATCTTTCCATGGAATCATTTCTTTTACATTTTTAGTCCTAAAATATAATAAATTTTTATAATATTTTCTGCAATTGGTCAAATGACTAATTTACCCTTTTTGGTCAAAATTCACTATTCACGCGGTAAAAAGTCTAAATTTCACATAAACTCTTATTGTTTATTTTATTATCTCACATATACATATGGTTTTACGTAATGGTCTTATAACTGTCGAAAGACCGTTTTACCCCTTCGACCATAATTTCTCATAATATTTCATATAAAACTTATATTACACACATATTTATTTACATATTTTTATATTACAAATTTTCGGTTGTTTCAACTACCTCCCCCTAATTAGGATTCCGTCCTCGGAATCGCTTCATAATCTGTAAAATTAGGGTATCTTCTTTTCATGCTTTCCAAAGTTTCCCAAGTCAAATCTGAACCCAATGAATGCTTCCATTTGACCAATACAAGATTAATCTCTCTATTCCTTAACTTCTTGGTTTTTTACCTCTAACATCGCCTCAGGTTCTTCCACTAGTCTGTTGGGTGTTTCCACCCTTATTTCTTCTAGAGGAATGGTTAACTCTTTCTTTCCAAAGTATTTCTTGAGATAACATACATGAAATGTATCATGTATTCCCCTGAGTTCCTGGGGTAACTCCAACTTGAATGCTTGTAAACCGATTCTCTTTAAAATCTTAAAGGGTCCAATATATCTTGGACTCAACTTCCCTTTCTTACCAAATCTTATCACCCCCTTCCAAGGTGACACTTTTATCATTACCAAATCGCCTACTTTTAAATCATAAAGTCTTTTCTTCAAATTTGAGTAGCTTCTTTGGCGATCTTGTGCAGCTTTCATATTGGTCTGTATCACCCCAATCTTTTCATTTGTCATTCTTACAATTTCTGGCCTTGTAAGTTTTGCTTCACCAGATTCTAACCAGCACACTGGGGTTCTACACTTCCTACCGTATAGGGCTTCAAAAGGCGGCATCTTTATGCTTGAGCGGTAACTGTTGTTATACGAGAATTCCACTAATGGTAAGTGCTGGTCCCAATTACCTCCAAAATCAATAGCACACGATCTCAACATATCTTCCAAGGTCTGAATAGTACGTTCACTTTGCCCATCTGTTTGAGGGTGATTGGCTGTACTCATTTTGATTCGAGTTCCCATCTTTTCTTGTAGAGAATCCCAAAAAAAAATAGACGTGAATCGAGGATCTCTGTCTGAAACTATGGACAATGGTGCTCCATGAAGTCTGATCACTTCATCAATGTACAGCTGAGCTAGTGCTCCAAGTGGTGTAGTTTCTTTGATCGCGAGGAATAAGGCGCTTTTGGTCAGTCTATCGACAATGACTCATATACTGTCATGTCCTCTTCACGTTCTTGGCAGCCCCATGACAAAAATCCATGGTCACTTCTTCCCACTTCCCTGCTGGTATCTGCAACGACTGCGGATTACCATATGGCACCTGATGTTCTGCTTTTACTTGTGCACAAGTCTCACAGTGGGATATGTACTTTGCTATTCTCTTTTTCATTCCTGGCCACCAGTAATGTTGCTTCAAATCTTGATATGTTTTCGTACTTCCAGGATGTATATAATACTTGGATTTGTGAGAATCATCCAAGACTATCTTTCTGGTTGTTCCCTATTTGGGACCCAAATACGTCCTTTAAAAGTACGCAACCCTTGAGTATTTACTTCAAACACCACCTTTTTCCCAAGCTTTCCCTTTTTAATATCCAAAATACTCATAACAACATATATATATTACTTTTATTAATTGGCCAAAATGCCCTTTCAATCATTCTATTCATTTTTTTTTTAAATTTTTAACGTCTGTTCATTCATATACTTCTTACTCCATGTTTAAATCGCTTTCCTTTTTACTTTATTTCACTCATACGCGAATCTCTTCATTTAACTTAATAAAAATTATTTCCTTATGACTTTCATCCTTCAAACTCTTATTTTACAAAATAGTCTCATACTTCCATGTTTTTATCAAAAGTAGCAATATACTTTGCAATTCTTCTTATATATTTACCAAAAACATGTGAGGTTATACTCACCATATTCTTTACTTATAAAACTTTTCTAAATACGGTTAGACATAAATTGCATGTAAGCAAGGTTTATAAAATACACTAAATCTTTCTTTGTAAAATTTTGTTCCTTAACGGACATTTTACTTAAACCAAATTTAGATATATGTTATAAAGTTTCCACATTCTTTTCCACTCTTTAATCTACATGTATTACTTTCTATAACTACATATCCCGTATCACTCTGTACATATACTACCTTCACGTCTTAACTTTTATTAATGACTCAATTGTTACTTTCGTTCTTAATTCATAGTTTATGAAATTTCAATTTCTCATACTTCTTACCCATTACCATACTATGAAGTGATTTCATTTATTTCCCTTAAATTATATGTATTACTTCCATCAATACATGTATTATGTCACTTTTTCTTATAATACTTTTACAATTTACATATTAGCAACCCAAATACTTCTTTCGTCCTCATTTATTATTTATATGATATCGGTCTCACTTATTCATTATACTTACTAATATAATCATGTCTTTGTCGTTCTTCAACTTTCTTACAGTACTCTTATGAGTACACTTCTCATCTTCTTAGGTACCCCGCGTATCATTCCCATTTTATTAAGATGTTAGAACTAATTACACAACTAAACACATCATATGTGTTAAATCATATATAAACTCTTTCTAGCATTATCTAATTCCATTCCAAGGTTTAAGTGTGACTCTTAAACCATAATAGTCATTTTGGACATTTTTGCCCTTTTTGTCCCATTTTGACAATTTAATCCAAAATTCATGTAAACGTTTGTTTAAGTCAGTGTTATATAACCCAACAATATACTAATGTTGATATAAATTCATTCCATACCCATACGGGTTCGTATTTGCTAAAACGGCAACTTTTTAGTTTAATCATTTCCGATTAAGTCATTTTTAGACTTAACCAAAACTCAACTTTTCTAATAAATTAATATCACATTATGTTTGTGATATTTACAAACTCCTTTACATACTCTTAATCCCCATAAAATCTTCTTTCTTTTATTAATTACATAACCATAACATTTTATATTCAAGGTAAAATCATAAAACCAATACAAGTTTTCATACGTATTATAACATTTCTAAACTTATTTCATTAAGTTATTTAGACTTCTATTATGTTCTTTAACACTTCTAATTACTCATAATACATCCCTATATACCAATAATGGTTTTCTTTCAATTCTTTGAGCATTATATTAACATATACATTCGTATTCCCAAGTGGGACAGAATTTACCGAAACAGAATACCATGTACGAAAAACAACATAACTCATTCTAGGAGGATCGAAACGAATCACCGCTTTTTGATTTAGAAACTAGACATCTGTAGCTTTCTTTTCATGTATGCCACAAAATTTTTGGACCTGTAGATTTGTACAGTTTTACAGTTTAAGTTGACATACAAGTTCTGTCATAATACTTTCTTATTTTCATTCTTATTATTACATAACTTTTCTTGACCCAAACCTTCAATTTCCTTTTAGTATAGTATAATAACATGACAATGAATCATGTTGTTCAAGTCTTGAGGTTATTTCTTAAACTTTCTTTCATTTGACTTAAAACGGCAAATTTAACTAAAATATTGCAATTATAGTCTTTTTACGACTAAATGGTGTTTTATATGATGTTTAACCCAAATACTCGTATCCCCAAATCAATGTTATCATCTTGTGGTGTAAGCAGATTTCATAAGTCATATTTACTAGCTTCTTGATTACAAATATAAATTCCCAACTATTGACCCATTTTAGACTTTTACAAGTCAATTTTGTCCTTCATTGCTACCTAGCAAACCAACTCTACAAATGTTGATTCTTTGGTGTTTCTAATTTATTACATATAGTGTTTCATAATTCCACGCTCAATTTCAAGATATCTCATACATAGTCCAAGTAATTTCATAGTTGCATTCTAAGTTTGACTCTTATAAAAAGTCAAAGCTGTCAAGAACTTAATCACCAATTTTACATGTTTTTAGTCATATTATGATTCTAACTTGACAATAAGATATAACTCATTGTCTCAAATACTTCCTACCATGTATTTACAAGTTCTTAATTGTATAATATATATTATATGTCATTCCCCAGACATGCCATAAATATTAGCTTACTACTTCTTCTACCAGTTTTCCAGTACTACCTCGCGGTTACACTAGTCACAATACGCATCCTGTGATTATGATAATACGGGCCCATATTACCATAATCACCTACACATGTTACCCCAACTTTTCAAACCATTTTTAATACATAAAAACGTATTTTTACAAAATATGGTTTAACAAAAACCATGTTATTTGTTTAATTACAATCAAAAAGGGGAGTTACAATTACATATCAAACCATAAGCTCAAGAGAAACGGATTCAACCAATACCAAATATGGAAGCTGTTTCCAGCTCCACTCCTTTGCACCTAGTGCTTATTTATCAACTTCAAACTATCTCACAGCCTTTTACCTGAACCTGGAATACATGGCATAAAAATAAAATACGTAAGACAAATTGTCTCGTGAGTTACATGAGTTTTAGACTCAAACTTTAAATTTCTTTTACTAACTTGTATAAACATTCGTAACATAAATCTTTGTCAAAACTACATAATATACACATATTATACCTTTTTACTTTTCAAAAGTATCATATATCAAACTTTGCAAAAATGATGTCTTCTATACTTTCTTTGACTGGTTTTATAAACTTGCTGGGATTTTTATACTTAGGGCATTAATCACTATAAGTGATACCCCAAGTCTCTACAATTAGAAAGAACGGATCAATACTAACGGTAGAATTGCTGAGGCAGTCTACTTCGCGAAGGGGTTGTCCCCAGTAGACTCCTTACCTAACCCGGGTAGGTTGGAACATAGTTCCCTTACTAACAATGCTAGTCACAATACCAGTCAAACATAAAAATACTTTTCTGAACGCAAAACATTACTTGCACAAGAAATGGCTAAATGCCAAGCTTTTGACTCAAACATATCTCTATCATAAATTAGGCTATCATCAAGAATCATACTTTCAAATATAGCAGTTAACTTTCTATTTAAACTAGAAAAAGGACCATTTTTGCAAATATTTTTCACATATAAAAATAATATATGAAATCTGAAAAATACTTACTTACTTGCCATGTATCCCAAAATGGGTAAAATGCTACATGTACTCACCAAATTATTCTTGAAGCGTCATTTAGGCGTCCCTCGGTTCTTTACCCTTTCGGTGTCCGATTATTTGACTTGCACCTATATATTTTATATGATACATTAATCTATATTTTAGTTGACTCTATAACATGTTAAAGTCTTTATTATACCATAAATAGTCAAAGCAAGGGTAAAACTCAACTTTAGATAAATTGTATTTTATACGTATTTTACTACAGTACCCTCGGAGGGTCGTATTTTAATTCCGATAAAATTTTATAAAGTTTTGGACCATATTAGACCTATGTTTAAAATTTGAGGTCAATTGGATAAGATTTGAACCATTTCTAAAAATTGAATTTCACTTAACAGAGGACTCTTGAGCTGAAACTGCATTTTCTCGCCTGGCGCAGGGCGCGCCGCGCCTAGTGAGGGCGCACTGCGCCTATCGAGCAGAAGCCCAGATTTTCCCCGATTTTATGCTACAATTTGCCAAATTTCTCCTATTAAGTGTTGAATTCTCCACTTAATCGATAGGGGTTTATCCCAAGACTAAAACCCTTCAATTTCTTCAAGTTTTACACCATTAAAATCGGATTAATCACAAGAACTCAAATTCTAGGGTTCTTGATCAAAATCCCAATTCTTTGAGAAATAGCATCCTACTTCCATATTATTTGATTAAGTACTTATAACTTGGTTTAATGGAAGTGTTAAGCCTCTTAACTTTGTGTTCCATTACTGAAATTACAAAATTTCAGTTTCCTCAAAAATATCATCAAGAACTTGACTAGAGTTTTGATTTCTTACCTTGGAAGGTTGGAATTACAAATTCCAAGTATTGACTTCTCCAATTTCCTTGCTTCAACTTCACGAATTTCACAAGATCAGTTCTTCTCCCGTCTCTAGAGTCTCTCTACTGAATTATGAGCCTTAATGAGATATTTTTCTCATTTTTATATTTTTCATATTTTCAGTTTTGGTCCCTAAAGTTAACTTTCTTGAATTTTGGCCACCAAAACTAACTATCTTTCCATGGAATCATTTCTTTTACATTTTTAGTCCTAAAATATAATAAATTTTTATAATATTTTCTGCAATTGGTCAAATGACTAATTTACCCTTTTTGGTCAAAATTCACTATTCACGCGGTAAAAAGTCTAAATTTCACATAAACTCTTATTGTTTATTTTATTATCTCACATATACATATGGTTTTACGTAATGGTCTTATAACTGTCGAAAGACCGTTTTACCCCTTCGACCATAATTTCTCATAATATTTCATATAAAACTTATATTACACACATATTTATTTACATATTTTTATATTACAAATTTTCGGTTGTTTCAAAAAATTACCTTGAACAGATTAAAAATAGTTTTAAGGCACCTTCATTTATCAACACTCCTTGCTCCTTGGATATTAAGAGAAAGACAACTCATAAGGAAACTATTTTTGTCTCCACTCCTTGTGAAAGTATGATTGCTATCAAGGTTGCAGTACTTCATGTCAAAACCTATAGCATGGCGCATATCCATTAGATTTGAAGAACTTTAAGCAACTGAATAAGTATTGCACGTAAATTGATTATTTGTAAAAGACAATCCCACAGACTCCTCTTGGTCTTTACTACCACGACATTGATCAACAAATAATTGTTTATTACAAAAATATGAAAAACCAGGTGGATGAGAAGAGGTATCACTCTATTATTGAATCCGTATGCCACCATCTTCCACATTCGACCCAATTTCCAATCCCTGATCAGGAGGAGATATGTGATCAACATCAAGTAGGGGAGAGTCGTGAACCGTGTCGTGACAACAGGAACCCAAAATAGGTTCGGATTGTTGCATAGGCGACTTCTTAATATTCTTGAAATCTTCAGCAATAAGGTCACGTATGTCGAAAGGGTTCGAAGAAAGAGAATCAACTTCCTCACCCTCAGTAGAATCAACACTTTTTGTCTCTATGTAAGTTTTCTCCAAATCTTGACATCGTATAGAAGGTTCGTGTGTTAAAACTTGATCTTCATTATCTTTAAAAGAAGGGAACCAACCAACTAATTCTTTGACTCTAATTATGAACACCGATCCCTCCACCATCACTAAACACTCCTCTGAAATGATCCCCATATGCTCAGTATCAATACAAATTCGGTTCGAAAATAAGTTCTCTCCCAAATCGTCATCCATATAAACTATATTCCCCCACTTATTAGCAATGACTCTAAAATTACCTTTACTCCATGCCCTTAACGTAACACCTTCAATGTCTAACCAAACAAGTATATCTTTGCTAACAAAATTCTGTAACCATTCATTTAGTTTCGCAAACCAAGAATTCACTACTAAGTTATAAGAAAATTTAATACAAGCATGATCCGATGTGAACTCGATCAACACCCACCTTCCCCCCAATATACTGCAACTCCACATCACAAAATCCTTCATTTCTTATTAAACTCATCAAAGCAGGTAACGTGTGAAAATCTTTCACCTTCCCCATGAGCGCTCTGTGTTTCTCAAAGTTTGCAAACAACAATGTCCTCAACACGAAGCTGTAAAACCTCTTCTGAAGGTTTCACAATAACATATTTTAAAGGCCGACCCATCACCACCGAAGCATAAGACTTCTCATTAGGATTATTTGCATCAGAGAAGGTCTTATGTATGTGAATACGAGGTTTTTGTCGTAGAACCTTTGTTTCAGAGAAGGACCCTACCTCACTTCTTTCAAACCTAGGCGGTGATGTATACAACTTATATAATCCAATCTAAATTGAACATAAGTCTCATACCGGTGCATGAACATCCCCCACCTACATCCCCCACCTGGATAAACGTTACAAACCCAAAACATCTACTAGGTTTTGATCGTCTTTTGGAGATAAAACATCAACCACAACTCCAAATTGCTTACACATAATTTATTCTTTTTATTAATAAAATTTGCCAGAGGTACCATCCTCTTTACCCAAAAAAATTGCTTACACATAATTTTCAATTCTAAGCAATCCAAGTAATTGGAGAAATTTGTGACGTAAACGGACGTATAGATTTTACATACCGAAGCCATGTAGCCATGTCGATTACCATTAAGACGATCCGGTCCAATTCGATCATAGACATCACGCTCTCGTTTTCTTACTACAAAATTCCACCTTTCCATGCGTAAGTACTAAACAGAAAACTAAACCCAAACAATCGGAAGAATTCAGTTGCAGAAGAACAATTTCGGGCAATTGTCGCCTCCTGCAGTAGTTCAGGTGCCAGATTGAGGAAGGAACGCTGCTCCAATGATCGACGTCTATTCTTGCCAACCGTGGAGTGTTGATCACCGGGAGGGTTTACTGCTGGAATGGTTTATATCACCGGCAGGCTTTTTAGCTGCAAGCCCCTTCTCCTTTATATGGGTTTTATAATTATTTTAGTTTTATTTTTTGTGTTATATGTTATTGAGTGTCAAACGATTATATGTCACAATGAAAATAAATGACAAAAACGAAGTTGCGACGAAATTAAAATTCGAATTGTGTTTATTTTGTAGTGTAGAAAGCAAAACGTCGTATTCGTATGGTGTCATGGTCTTATTCAAACTTTGACACAATATTGACATGATATTACCATGTTTTGTAGTGTTATCGTGTTTGATATGATTAAGTAGGAAGTAGATAGATATTAATGCTCCGTTTATGTTATCTTTGTCGAGTTTTAGTTAAATTGTTTTTGTGTTAGTTAAAATAACATGACATCATTTTGTATTGTATTCGCCTTTATATAAAAAATTATTTTATTGTATCGTGTCCGATAAAACATAAAACAATTATCCGATTGAACACATTATTGATGCATGAATATTACATAGAAAAAGGAAAAATAAAAGATATAGAGTAGCGGGTTTAAAATAGTTGGTCAATGATTGTTTACAAAATAATGCATTGATAAATATAAAACGATTAGCTAAGAATATTGGTGGGGTCTTTGCATTAATCAAAAAGGTCTCTGCTTATTCTTTTCCCCCGTGGACCTATTTTTTGCCTATGAAAAAGTTGTATGGGTGTTTCTCACATGGACCAAAACCCAAAAAGCTACATTTCCACATCTTGTTCTTGTCATGGACAATAAGCTTCCCACTCCACTCCAATATACATATCAAAAGATTGATTTGAAACTGATTTTATTTTCAATGATTATGAATCATTACACACCAAGTGACTCAATTAAGTTAATAAGTGGGGTTGGTTAGTTGAAACGTAAAAATTAATTAATTTAACCTAACAATTGATCATGCCATATACTAATGTCAATTGGTCTATGACTTTAATCTTGTTAGGGTTGTTCCTATATAATTCACAAGTGTAAGTCTAAACATCGTTTCTCTTGCCCTAAAAATATTGTATTTTACATATTTTATGTTGGTTGTGGGATCAATTGCAATAGTAGACGAGGGAAAGTGTACATCCTTAATCTTGTGTAGTCTTTTTGTTAAATATTGTTCATATGGAAAAGGAGTTTGGAATACACATATGCAAGGATTAAACTTTAGACTTTTGAGTACACAAGACAAGTAAAATCAAAGCTCGTGCTAGTTACAGGCAAAGGAAAGCGGTAGTTGGTTTCACACCCATCGTTAGCTTACACTTTACATGGCCTTTGTTGTGTCTAATGTATGATAAAGGGGCAACCATCTTTCCATTTTGATACCAGAGACATTAAAGAGTGGTGGTGGCACATAGATGCTTTATATCCCATGTGGGTGGTTTCATAAAGAAGGAACCCTTTTTGATGTGTGTGTCTCTCTCTCAATCTCTCTCTCTCTCTCTATATATATATATATATATATATATATATATATATATATATATATATATATATATATATATTTTTTTTTTTTTGCAAGTAGGGATGAATCCTATTACACGGGTACGTAATATACTACAGCCTAGCTAGGTACATATGAGACTGCTCGGTCGTTATACCGTTGAACCATCTCTTTCTCCAAGTAGATGCTGCACAGAGACTAGACCCGCACACGCAATCGGCAAACCCTGGCGCAAACCACGTCCACCCCGGAAAGACGCCCTGCAAGCAACGACTGGGGGGAAACCAGCCCCGGGTACACACTGTCTTGGCTAGCACAGAGGCCACAAGTAAAGGTGTAATATCTTTACCTTACTTGTGTGGAGTGTGGTTCGAACCCACAACCTCCCATATGGGAGGCATGTGCTCTTGTCATCTCAACCACCAAGATGTGTGTTATATATATATATATATATATATATATATATATATATATATATATATATATATATATATATATATATATATATATATGCAAGTTAGGGATAAATCCTATTACACGGGTACGTAATATACTACAGCCTAGCTAGGTACATATGGGACAGCTCGGTCGTTATATCGTTGAACCTTCCCTTTCTCCAAGTAGATGCTGCACAGAGACTAGACCAGCACACGCAATCGGCAAACCCTGGCGCATAGCACACGCCCACCCCGTAAGGACGCCCTGCAGGCAACTGACTACTGGTTAAACCAGCAGCCCCGGGTACTCACAACACCGCCTAGCACAGAGGCCGCAAACTAGGCATTAATATATTTAGCCTTCATTTGCGTGGAGTGAGGCTAGAACCCACAACCTCTCCTAGGAGAGGCAAAGGCCTTAGCTATTCCAACCAACGATGATGTGTTATATATATATATATATATATATATATATATATATATATATATATATATATATATATATATATATATATATATATATATATATATATATACATATATATATATATATATATATATATATATATATATATATATATATATATATATATATATATATATATATATACACACACCAAATATCAAATGGGAACCAATATTTTCCTAGGAACCGTAGGAACTTTTTTACTGAAATTTTTTTTTCAAAAAAAAATGACATAATACACCTAATCGCTTATATTTAAGACCTTTTGTAAAAAAATTGAAAAAATAATATATATATATATATATATATATATATATATATATATATATACACGAAATGTGCACATATGCACGAAACGTGATCATATACACATTTGCGAAAAAGAATACATATATGCACATTTCGTGTATACATATTATTTTTCAAAATTTTTTTGACAAAAAGTCTTAAATATAAGCGACTAGATGTATTATGTCATTTTTTTTGAAAAAAAAAATTCAGTCAAAAAGTTCCTACGGTTCCTAGGAAAATATTGGTTCTTCCTTGAAACGGACTATATATATATATATATATATATATATATATATATATATATATATATATATATATATATATATATATATATATATATATATATATATATATATATATATATATATATATATATATATATATATATATATATATAGAATTGGGATCCGGTTAGAAATGAATTTTTGGTAGGAAGGTAAGAATTTTTTATTTACATTTTTTTTCGGCGAAACAACAAAATAAATCAATAGATGATGCAAAAATAACATGATTCACTAAAAAAAATTCTCGAAAAAACAACTTTATGATTCATTTTTACGATGATTTTGTTGTTATTCACCAAAATCGTCCGTAGCGTGAATAAAAACTTGATTTATTAAAAAATGATTCATCAATATGTTTTTTTTTTAAAAAAAATTCAATGAATCATGTTACTTTTGATTCATCTAGTGATTCATTTTAGTGATTCGTCAAAAAACCAAGTAAATAAAAAACTTCTTACCTTCTTACCATAATTTGACTTCTTATTTGATCCTTCTTCTCTCTCTCTCTCTCTATATATATATATATATATATATATATATATATATATATATATATTTATATATATAGAGGGAGAGAGAGAGAGAGAGTAAATTACAGTTTTGATACCTGTGGCTTGCCAAATCTTTCACATTAGGACAAACTATTGGATTTTCACGGTTATGGTCACCAAGGTTTCCAAAACGCTACAAGAAGGTCCCTGTTTTCGTTACCATCTACATTTAAACGTTAAACCCCCCACATGTGCGGCTCACGTGGGGGTATTTCAGTACTTTGGCTTGGTGTTTATTACATGTTATCATTTCGAGCCATTTAATGACCATCATATCAACAACTACTCGGAAGATACGTTGCAAGGATATCGAAAGTCTGACGATGCAACAAAGCTGATTGTCCGATCGACTGCTTTTAGTGAGGCGATAAATGTAATACCGTATTATTAAATTATTGAGATTTTGGGTTAATCTTAATGAAATTAAGATTTGTTAGACTATTGTATGAGTTTGGTAGTTAAAAATCCTATTTGGTAGAAGTTTGAGGTTGAAATTGTTAAAAAGGAGTTACACGGGTCGTGTAGGAGTTACACGGGTCGTGTAGGAGTTCCTTGTGAATGTTTTGAGCATACAGTGAATTACACGGGTCGTGTAATATGGACACGGGTCGTGTAAACCTGGAGACTAAAACTCAATTGCATACCGTGAGTTACACGGGTCGTGTAACAATAACACGGTCGTGTAACAATAACACGGTCGTGTAAAAAGTGCAGCACGGGTCGTGTAATAACTACACGGGTCGTGTAGTTCTGCAGACCAAATCTCAAATTCATGCCGTAAATTACACGGGCCGTGTAATTTTTACACGGGCCGTGTAATCGCACAGATCTGTTTTAAATATACGATTTTTCTTCATTTGGGGTTAAAACCCTTTTCGTCTAAAACCTCTCAAAACCCTAGAAAACCATCTCTAAACCTTCTAAGTCGAGATTTGAGCCTATCTTTCACGAATTGAAGCTAGAGATTAGTTCCTTGAGCTTGAAAGGTAATCCTCTTTGATTTTTATCTTGTTTTGACGGTTAAATCTTTGGAATTGAGATGGTATTTCGTGGTTTTGATGAACCACCTGCAATTAGCTAGAGTTAGAGTGAAATTGTTTGGATTAGTTAGTATAAATGAGTTCTAACTATGAACCCGAGCTAAAGAAATGTTGATTATTGTAAATTCTAGGGTTATATGTGTCAAAGAGATGAGATTGAAAGCTACAATGATGATATTGTTGCTATTATTGATTTATAACTTGCTTAAATGATACAAGTTCCTTGATTGTGATGAATATTGAGTGTAGTTAAGATTGTTTTTCATTTGAGTAATGAAAATGAGTTGTTATGCTACAGCTAAGGCTAGGCAGGAGCATACACGAGGTGCAGGAGTTCCACATACCGATACTACAACAGGTGAGTAGTTATTAATAGATGAATTATATGATTAGTATTGATGTTATTGCAGAAGAAGTGTGATATGAGTTGTTTTGAAATTGGTTGAGAATACCAATTATGAGTGTTTGGAGTAATAAACCTCATTATGAGTATAAATTAAGGATCAAGATAGTTTATTGAGTAAATTTTAAAAGAAATGTTGGGCACTTGCTGTCCAGTTAGACTTTAATTACTCACAGAGCTTTCAAAGCTCATAATTTGTTTGTTAATGTTAATTGTATTAGGTTCTGGAAATACAGATCGTGGGAAACGCATCACGGAGGGTTAGCTGGATGGGATATGGATTTTGGACTTGGACTTACTTATTTTCTTGTGTTAGATTATGTCTTTTGTAAAAATCCGGTTTTGAATAAACCAGTATGAAACTTGTTTGTATATAAGTAAATACTTAAACTATGTTTTTGATATAACTTTGTAAACTTGTTACTCTTTTGAGGTTACACCACTAATAGTATATTGCTTGATTAATGTAATTGGTGTATCCCTTAAATTGAGAAACCGGGTGTTACAATAAACATGTGGGTAGTAAGGAGTGAGGCGATGAACAACTTGGCAGTTTCCGGTTACGGTAAGCTCGTATCTGAATATATACTAAACTATGGTATTGGAACTAACAGTTTTTTATATCCGTAATGTAGACGGAGACATAAGCCTCTTCACGATCAAGCTTTACCATAGAGGTTTCTTTGCATTGCATTGCATTCAAAAAATGGTAAGACTATGGGGACAGGCAGAGGTGTTGATGTACGCAACAAAGGAGGAGTCCATATGGGGAGTGGAACAAGAGAAGGAGTTGGGAAGGGAAAAGCAAAATGAGGTAACTGAATAACCTTACTGGCATGTGAATGGGTGATCTTAAGTAATTGTATGAAGTTGTTAACATTTTGAACTATCAGTTTTATTTGTGTTTGTTATTCGATGTGTTGATGTTTGAGACATTTACTACGTACTTGTGTCATGTTGCAGACAATAATCTATGTAATGTTACGTTAGTAGTTGTAACATGTTAAAGACAAGTGTTGATGTAATATTCATTTAACATTGGTATTAGCAGTTATGGTATGGTTGATGTTGCTTTATATGTAACACCCGGTTTCTCATACGAAGTACACCCAAAATTTTTCAAACACTTATACATTAAAAATGGGTATACTTGCACTCAACCCAGGAAAAACAAGATGTTATCATCAAACATTAATTACACAAAAGGTCTTTACAATATGACCAGGCATTACAAATAAAACTAACACAACTAAAGGACATGCTCTAAGTTGTTCATCTCTCTTTATCACATGCCTTCCCCTATCACTGCTACAAATACCTGCAAAACAACAAACAACTCAAGTGTAAGCTTATAAAGCTTAGTGAGTAATCTCAATTAACTTTCACAATCTTTCTCTATAACCACCCTCATCTTCCTCTCTTGCTATACTCATTAGCAAGATCCTTCTTCTCTTAACTCGGAACCTACAAACATATTAGCTTTACAAACACTAGCTAACTGTCAATCATAAGTAACACAATCAATAATACTCGTAAACTCGGTTGCCATTTCACATAAACTCATTTTAACAATCTACCAAACTCAATAACCCTCATGGCGATACTATTCCACACGAAACTATATGATACAATCAAATGAACAATTACTCTAATTATACAATCAATATATAATTTTGACTCGGCCACTATTTTATACTTGTAACAGTTTACTCAATCAAATGTTACAATAATAACCACAACATAGCACAATCATATGTGAATTCAATTACAACATTTCTCATTGTTATAATAATCATATATATGCATACTCTGCATAAAACAAGTGTAACTCTACTCAGGTACTAGAAAGTACTCACCTGATATCAACTTAGTATATAAAATTCCCAAGTTACACGTACCGGGCTCCTGTTCATTAGACTCAATTATATCGCCATAGTATGAATCCATTCTCAAACTTCCACGATCATTTCAACGACATCTAACTCAACAGATGTATGAATCATAAGCAGGAAAAAGGAATACAAACGGGAAATATCACTCCATATTTACCGAAACCCCCAATTCTGCGGTTCTACTCATTCAACCGTAGAAACTCGATGATAATCTCACCAATAACTCTAAAGGTATCCACTAACAACCTACTAACATCATATATAACAATATATAGAAAAATCACGAAATCTAAAGTTAGGGTTTCAAAACCCCCAAAACGAAGAAATCACTCACCTCGATGAATTAGGAATCAAGAGCGCATTTGCGGGGTTAGATTCGAGTCTCTTTATGTTTCCCCACGAATCTCTAGCTTCAATTTGACAGAAAATCGCCTCTTTATGCTCTGAAATCGAATTGGGATCTATTTTTCCCGAAATGAGGTTTTCTGCACATTTAAAGGGTCTGCATGCGTAACATGTCCCGGGTTTATAGAACACGGCCCGTGTTAATCCTACTGTATGCTTTCTGAATTTAATCTGCAGCCCGTGTTAGTAGAACACGGCCCGTGTCAGCTACTAAATGCCCAAAACAGCCCTAACAATCCTTTACACGACCCATGTGACTTGGACACGACCCGTGTACTCTATTTTAGCAATTTTTAAGGCTCAAACTTCTTCTAAATGGGTTTCTAATCACCCAAACTCATACATCAACTTGATTAATCTTAATCCTATCAAAATTAGTACATAAGAAAGATTTTAAATCTCTTCTAACAAATCAAACAACTCATAACTCAAATGTAATAACTCTACTTACCTTAGTAAGCATCTTAAAATAAAAATGGGTCTTACATTATAAGTACATACTCATGTGGCATGGTTCATGATATTGGGGTTTGTATGTGATAACAACTACCTTGTATATTTTCAGGGATATACATAACTACATTGCACTGACGTGTTTGACATTGGGTAACATGTTCGTGTTTGGATAATACTCCTTGGAATTTTCCTTTCCAACACTCTTATTTTGGTATACGAAAAATATTTCCTGAAAAATTTAGTTGTGCAACACTCTTATATATAATGGTGAGAAATATATCATGTCGTACATCTACTGAAGCATATATAAAAATAAATTGTACAAATTTATGTTGACAGAGTTGCCTAATTTTTCCAATAAATGAAAAAATGTTAAAAAAACAACGTGCTACACATATTTTTTCATACATATCAAGTTGTAGTTTAAAAAGGGTTACACGTAAGAAATAAAAAAACTATTTTATTGATTTATGGATTATTGTAAGTGAACTTTTATATTTTCTATTACAATGTGGTATTTTTTAAAATCAACCAAATTATATTAATGATTACTACTTAAATATTTATTTTTAACACACAACTCTTCATCTTATGGTAATTAATTTTGTTTTGCCAATTAAAATGTTTTGCCTATATAAGAACTATTTCACACTTAATTACTAAAACTTGCTTCTATATATTTTCTTTTTCATAATCTAGAATATATATGAATGAGAGCTCCACCTTGTCATGTGTTTATTTTTATTTTAGCTATATATAGTTATAAAGTTGTGAGAACTTCATCATGTTATTTGTTTATTTTCAGTTTTACCTATAAATAATTTTACAATGATGATAACTTAGTGAGAAATTCATCATGTCATACATCCACTAAATATATTATAGAAATTTATGTTGGAAGAGTTGTCTGTTTGGTGGCAATGAATGACAAGATGTTAAAATAATGTGTTACATGTCGTTTTTCGTATATATCAAGTTGTAGTTTAAAAATGGTTAAATGTAATAAACGGAAAACTACTTATTGATTTGTTTATTAATATAGATGAACTTTCATATCTCTTATTGCACTAATAACTTTCATATCAAGTTGTGGTTTCTTAAATTTTCAATTTAACGACTATAATATATATTTTTTCATTTAACCACAACTCTAAAAATTCATTTGAATAACTTTTTCTTTTGTTGATAGAGGCCATTGTCCTTCAACTATATTCGTTTGAAACTATAATAACTTTTTTAA
Organism: Cichorium intybus; assembly: GCA_023525715.1. NCBI lineage: Eukaryota > Viridiplantae > Streptophyta > Magnoliopsida > Asterales > Asteraceae > Cichorium > Cichorium intybus. The sequence goes on along the minus strand of CM042014.1, from coordinate 51,882,938 downwards.
TGTATTTTGATAATGATCGCAATTTTTTATTAATATGAGATAATTATTTAAATTTCCAACTTATGATAATTAATTTATATTTATGGTACAATTACAACCCTTTAACTTCCAAACTATTTATGTATTAACTAATAAAACTTTTAAATAATGATATATTTAAATGTGAGCAACTTTATCAAATAAGCATAACATCACTAAAAACCAATGCCAACATGTTCAAAATATATCCAAAATCTATGCCAATCTAAGTTTGATTTATTAAATACAATGCCATGGTTGGTTAATGCATGATTGATTTTATGTATTTTTTTAATTCATTAATCTATCGATGTTTTATGTTTGATGCTTCTATTTAAATAAATAAAAAAATATTGTAAAGGAAATCAAAAGAGGAGCTAATCATGATAATCTTGGTGATTATGTTATTTTTCTTTTCCCTTTGCGTTGTACTAATGTAAATATTATTTATTGTAATACCGTATTATTAAAATTTAGAGATTTTGAGTTAATCTTGGTACAATTAAAGATTAGTTAGATTATTGCAAGAGTTTGGTAGTTAAAATTCCCATTTGGTAGAAGTTTGAAGTTGAAAAATACTAAAAAGGAGTTACACGGGTCGTGTTAAAGTTACACGGGTCGTGTAGGAATCCCTCGTGAATGTTTTGAGCACACAGTGAGTTACACGGGTCGTGTAGTATTGACACGGGTCGTGTAAAATTGTAGACTAAAACTCAATTGCATACCGTGAGTTACACGGGTCGTGTAACATTGACACGGGTCGTGTAATTTGTGCAGCACGGGTCGTGTAATATCTACACGGGTCGTGTAGTTCTGCAGATCAAATTTCAATTTCATGCCGTAAGTTACACGGGCCGTGTAATTTTTACACGGGCCGTGTAATCGCACAGATCTGTTTTAAAAATACGATTTTGATTCATTTGGGGTTAAAACCCTTTTCGTCTAAAACCTCTCAAAACCCTAGAAAACCATTTCTAAGCCTCCTAAGTCGATTTTAGAGCCTATCTTTCTCGAATTGAAGCTAGGGATTGATACTTTGAGCTTGAAAGGTAATTCTCTTCGATTTTGACCTTGTTTTGATGGTTGAATTATTTGATTTGAGGTAATTCCTTGTGGTCTTAATGAGCCACCTGGAATTTGTTAAAGTTAGAGCTAAATTATGTGGAATAGTTAGTATAAAAGAGTTTTAACTATAAAAATCGAGCTAGTGAAGTGTTTATATTGTGTTCCTAGGGTTACATGTGTTTAAGTGATGAAATTGAAGGCTATAACTTTGATATTGTTGTTATCTTTTGATTGTAACTTGTTTCAATGATACAAGTTCTTTGATTATGATGAATATTGAGTGTGATTAAGAATTATTATTAACTTGAGTAATGAAAATGAGTTGTTATGCTACAACTAAGGCTAGGCAGGAGCATACACGAGGTGCAGGAGTTCCACACATCGATTCCACAACAGGTGAGTAGTTATTAATAGATGAATTATGGGTTGGTATTGATGTTTATTACAGGAGAAGTATGATTTGAGTTGTTTTGAAATTGGTTGAGAATACCAATTATGAGTGTTTGGAATAATGAACCTCATTATGAGTATATATTAAGGATCAAGATGGTTTATTGAGAAAGTTGTGAAAGAAATGTTGGACAATTGCTGTCCGGTTAAACTTTAATTACTCACAGAGCTTTCAAAGCTCAGATATTGTTTGTTAATGTTAATTGTGTTAGGTTCTGGAAATACAGATCGTGGGAAACGCATCACGGAGGGTTAGCTGGATGGGATATGGACTTTGGACTTGGACTTACTTATTTGCTTGTGTTGGACTATGTCTTTTGTAAAAATCCGGTTTTGAGTAAACTAGTATGAAACTTGTTTGTACATAAGTAAATACTTAAACTATGCTTTTGATATAACTTTGTAAACTTGTTGCTCTTTTTGGGGTTACACCACAAATAGTATTATGCTTGATTAATGTAATTGGTGTATCCTATAAATTGAGAAACCGGGTGTTACAAGTTGGTATCAGAGCCGTGGTTTAAGGGAATTAAACCTTGAGATGGGTTTAGACTTAAACCAAAGAGATAGAGAAGTCCCAAAGAGTCCCGAGTAGCTATCCTCCACGGTGTATACAATTGAGTTGATTATACACAATATTGAGTATTATAGTGCTATACAATTGAGTTGATTATACACTATATTGAGTATTATAGTGCTATACAATTGAGTTGATTATACACTATATTGAGTATTATAGTGCTATACAATTGAGTTGATTACACACCATATTGAGTATTATGGTGGTGATTACTAAATGAGTTAATTTTCTTTTTCAGTTAAAATGAGTGCTGGAAAAGAAAAAGAGCGAGGTGATCCATCAAGAGATAAATCGGGATCACGAGATACGGGTAAAGAGCATCAACCCGAGGGAGAGCGACCTCCCGAGACACAGAGTAATATGCAAGCTATGATTGCTGCTGAGGTAGCCAAAGCACTTAAAGAATTACTACCCACTTATTTGAGGCCTCAGACGGAGACTGCAACTGGAGGTTCTTCGGGACAACCACCGGTTCAACCTGAGCACAGGGAGGATCGTGAAGAGGTCTATACTGAAGTGGGTAGAGCTAAAATACCTGAGAAGACAAGGAAGTGTACTTATGATGTTTTTCAAAAGTGCAAGCCATATGATTTCTATGGGAAAGATGATCCTATAGCAGCCAAGAATTGGTTAACACATGTTGAAAAGATGTTCCGCACCAGTAAATGCGATGAGGCAGATAAAGTGGAGTTTGCAACAAACTTGTTAAAGGAAGATGCACAGTTCTGGTGGGAGAATATGTGTATGGAGATAGGAGAGAGTTTGGCGTATACATTGAACTGGGAACAATTCAAGTTGAAGTTCACTGAATACTATTGTTCCAATAATGCCATGAAGGGAATAGAAGAGGAATTTTTGAAGTTACAACAAGGGTCGAGAACAGTACAACAATACACACTAGATTTTAATGAGAAGGCAAGATTTGCACAACATCAAGTTGATACAGAGGAGCGTAAGAAGGATCGTTACTTGTGGGGTTTAAAAACCCAGATCCGAGAATTTTTGCCGAGTTCCAGATATTCTACCTTTCAACAAGTTGCTGAGGCAGCAAGATCAAGAGAAAGGGAGTTGCAAAGACAGGAGGAGGAGAGAAGAACTGAAAGAGAAGTTGGAGGATTTAAGAGAAAGTAGGAAGGTAAAGCTGTAGATACTCCTCAGAGATCCATTACCACGGGTTCTCAAGTCCGTGGTGAAACCAAGAAGAATGAAGAGAAATGGTGTAAGAAGTGTAGGCGAAAACACATGGGAGAATGTGATCCCCGAAACCCTCCATCAGTTTGTTTCCAGTGTGGAAAAACGGGACATATGGCTCGCCAGTGTATCGGGAGTCGCCCCGTTTGTTTCAATTGTGGGGAGAGCGGGCATATTCGTCCAAATTGCCCAAAGATGAAATCTGAGCCACAAAGAGATTTTCAAAAGACTGGTCAAGGAGGAGGTCGAGATCGAGATGATCGAAGAGATAGGGGTGGTGGTCATGTGAAAACGCAAGCTTTTCAATTGACTGTTGACGAGGCTAGAGATCGGACCGATGTTATCACAGGTATCTTTAGCTTGAACTCTTTTCAAGCACGAGTACTTTTTGATTCGGGTGCATCTGTGTCTTTTATATCAGAGTCTTTTGCTTCTAAACTAGATAATCCATTAGTTGAATTATATGAGAAAATAATAGTAGATGTAGCAGATGGGAGATGTGTTTTTGTAAAGAGTCATTATAAACAGTGTCGGCTTGAAATCTATGGGATTGCGTACCCTATAGATCTGAAGCCGATCACTAATCATGAGTTTGATATAATAGTCGGGATGGATTGGATGGATGATAATAGAGGTCAAATGGATTGTCATGAGAAAACACTTTCCATAAAGACACCGAGTGGTTCCCGAATTTTGATACGAGGTGAACGACGTTCCCGAAAAGTACCGATAGTGTCACTTGCCACGGCTAGAAGATATATAGAAAGAGGGGGTGAATTGATTATGGCACATGTGATTAGTGCTGAGTCAAAACATTCCAAAATAGAAGAAGTAGAAGTGGTTTGTGATTATCCCGATGTATTTCCCGAAAATCTTCCAGGCGTACCACCAAGTAGACAAGTTGAATTTGTGATCGATGTCATACCGGGGGCGAAGTCGATAGCTCGACCACCTTATCGACTAGCACCGTCTGAGGTGGAAGAATTAAAGAGACAGTTACAAGAGTTATTGGAACTTGGATTTATACGTCCGAGTTCGTCTCCGTGGGGTGCACCTATACTCTTTGTGAAAAAGAAAGATGGATCTATGAGAATGTGTATAGATTATCGGGAGCTCAACAAGGTCACTATAAAGAATCGTTACCCGTTGCCGAGGATCGATGATTTATTTGACCAACTGCATGGGGCCACGTATTTTTCAAAGATTGATTTGAGATCCGGCTATCATCAATTGAGAGTACAAGAAACTGATATTCCGAAGACAGCTTTTCGTACGAGGTATGGCCATTACGAGTTCTTAGTCATGCCATTCGGTTTGACTAATGCTCCTGCTGTTTTTATGGATTTGATGAATCGGGTTTGTCGTCCCTTTCTTGATAAATTCGTAATTGTGTTTATCGACGACATCCTGATTTATTCAAAGAGTCGAGATAAGCACAGATTTCATTTACAACAAATGTTAGATCTTCTTCGAGACGAGAAATTATATGCAAAATTTTCAAAATGCGAGTTCTGGTTACGGGAGATTCAATTTCTTGGCCATGTGATAAATAAAGACGGTATAAAGGTAGATCCAGCAAAGATCGAAGCTGTAATGAGTTGGGAGCCGCCAAAGAGTCCAATGGAGGTTCGTAGTTTCTTGGGGTTAGCAGGCTATTATCGACGATTTGTAGAAAACTTTTCTCGTATAGCTATGCCCTTAACCAAATTGACCAAGAAGACGGAGAAATTTAGTTGGACTGAGGCACAACAATCTGCCTTTGAACAACTACGAGATGGTTTATGCAAGGCTCCAGTGTTGGCTTTACCGCAAGGAGGGGAAGATTTTGTTCTTTACAGCGATGCCTCCTTAAGTGGTCTTTGATGCGTGTTGATGCAAAAAGGACGAGTGATAGCGTATGCCTCTCGACAACTGAAACCACATGAAAAAGCTTACCCAGTACATGATTTAGAGTTGGCGACAGTAATTTTTGCATTAAAGATCTGGCGACATTATCTTTATGGAGTGCGATTTCAGATCTATACAGATCATAAAAGTCTGAAATACCTGTTTGATCAGAAAGAGTTAAACATGAGGCAAGTACGGTGGATGGATCTACTAAAAGATTATGATTGTGAAATACTTTACCATCCTGGTAAAGCCAATGTGGTGGCGGATGCACTAAGCCGTAAGGAGCCGCCTATTCGAGTCGTATCGGCTCGAATGGGGATTGTGAGCCGATTACCAGAGTTGATACGTAGATGCCAAGTAGAAGCCAATGACTTGAAGAAAGAAAGGATGATTGGTTATGTAGAGAAACTTGTGGAAAATGCACAAGGAATCAAGACTTTCCAAGGGCGAGTTTGGGTTCCGAGACATGGCGAGGCGAGACAGTTATTGCTAGAGGATGCTCACTGTACTAGATATTCGGTTCACCCTGGTAGTACACGAATGTATCATACCTTAAAACCGTACTACTGGTGGCCGGGTATGAAGCGAGATGTGGGACGATTTGTAGAGAATTGTTTGACATGTCTTCAGGTAAAAGCTAATCATCAAAAGCCTTATGGAGCAGTGCAGCCATTGCCAGTACCAAAGAAGAAATGGGATGAGATCACCATGGATTTCATCACAAAGTTGCCTCGGACTCCTCGAGGATATGATTCTATATGGGTGATTGTTGACAGGTTAACAAAGTCGGCTCATTTTATTCCAATCCGAGAAGATTATCAAGTAACAAAGCTAGCTGAGATATATACGAAAGAAATTGTGAAACGACATGGAGTGCCAACTTCAATAATTTCTGATAGAGATAATCGGTTCAATTCACATTTCTGGCAGAGTTTCCAAAAGCATTTTGGTACAAAAGCTTTATTGAGTACTGCGTATCATCCCCAGACGGATGGACAGTCAGAAAGAACGATACAAACACTTGAAGATATGCTACGAGCCTGCATCATTGATTTTGGAGGCAGTTGGGAAGATCATCTGCCTTTGGTGGAGTTTGCCTATAACAACACTTATCACTCCAGTATACAGATGGCACCTTTTGAAGCTTTATATGGTGCACCGTGTCGAACACCAACTTGCTGGACAGAGATGGGAGAGAAACCATTGGCGGGACCGGAAATTGTAGCTGAAACTAAAGAGAAGATACAAAGCATCCGTGAGCATATGCGAGTAGCTCAAAACCGCCAAAAGCAATATGCAGATAAAAGAAGAAAGTTATTAGAGTTTAATGTTGGGGATATGGTAATGTTGAAAGTGTCCCCATGGAAGGGAATAATTAGATTTGGTAAGAGAGGTAAATTGAGCCCACGCTTTATTGGACCCTTTCAAGTTTTGGAGAAAATTGGAGCGGTTGCGTATAAGCTAAACCTTCCAGAGGAGTTATAGGGTATCCACAATGTTTTTCATGTGTCACACCTTAGAAAAACATTGTATGACCAATCCACTTGGGTACCCTTAGCTGGAGTTCAGCTAGATGAGAAATTAAGATATCAAGAGATACCAGAGCAAATTCTAGAAAAGAAAGTTAAGAAATTGCGAAACAAAGAAGTGTGATTGGTGAAAGTGCAATGGCGACATCATAGAGGATCAAATGTCACTTGGGAAGCTGAAGAGGAGATGCGAACAAAATATCCCTTTTTATTTTAGGAGATTCCGAGGACGGAATCTTTTGAAGGAGGTAAGTACTTGTAATACCGTATTATTAAAATTTAGAGATTTTGAGTTAATCTTGGTGCAATTAAAGATTAGTTAGATTATTGCATGAGTTTGGTAGTTAAAATTCCCATTTGGTAGAAGTTTGAAGTTGAAAAATACTAAAAAGGAGTTACACGGGTCGTGTTAAAGTTACACGGGTCGTGTAGGAATCCCTCGTGAATGTTTTGAGCACACAGTGAGTTACACGGGTCGTGTAGTATTGACACGGGTCGTGTAAAATTGTAGACTAAAACTCAATTGCATACCGTGAGTTACACGGGTCGTGTAACATTGACACGGGTCGTGTAATTTGTGCAGCACGGGTCGTGTAATATCTACACGGGTCGAGTAGTTCTGCAGATCAAATTTCAATTTCATGTCGTAAGTTACACGAGCCGTGTAATTTTTACACGGGCCGTGTAATCGCACAGATCTGTTTTAAAAATACGATTTTGATTCATTTGGGGTTAAAACCCTTTTCGTCTAAAACCTCTCAAAACCCTAGAAAACCATTTCTAAGCCTCCTAAGTCGATTTTAGAGCCTATCTTTCTCGAATTGGAGCTAGGGATTGATACTTTGAGCTTGAAAGGTAATTCTCTTCGATTTTGACCTTGTTTTGATGGTTGAATTATTTGATTTGAGGTAATTCCTTGTGGTCTTGATGAGCCACCTGGAATTTGTTAAAGTTAGAACTAAATTATGTGGAATAGTTAGTATAAAAGAGTTCTAACTATAAAAATCGAGCTAGTGAAGTGTTTATATTGTGTTCCTAGGGTTACATGTGTTTAAGTGATGAAATTGAAGGCTATAACTTTGATATTGTTGTTATCTTTTGATTGTAACTTGTTTCAATGATACAAGTTCTTTGATTATGATGAATATTGAGTGTGATTAAGAATTATTCTTAACTTGAGTAATGAAAATGAGTTGTTATGCTACAACTAAGGCTAGGCAAGAGCATACACGAGGTGCAGGAGTTCCACACATCGATTCCACAACAGGTGAGTAGTTATTAATAGATGAATTATGGGTTGGTATTGATGTTTATTACAGGAGAAGTATGATTTGAGTTGTTTTGAAATTGGTTGAGAATACCAATTATGAGTGTTTGGAATAATGAACCTCATTATGAGTATATATTAAGGATCAAGATGGT
>CM042014.1:51704793-51869793 GCA_023525715.1 Cichorium intybus | reverse complement strand
GTTTTCAAACCCAATGTTAATAGATATCAGCCTCAAGAACACCTTGTTCGTTGTTGAGGGTTTCTCGTACATGTTAAACAATGTGTTGATCAATCTGAACATTATCCTACCATTAATGATGTTATAAGAAACGTTATTCACCAATGGCATATCTATGGTTATCATATTAAGATGTATTTATATTTGACAAGAGGATATTAATGGAATGATGTCAAATCTTCTACACCATGATTTCTATAATAGCCCAACTGATATGGTAGGTCATGGACAATGCAGGTCAAAACACTTTAATGGTTCATGCATGTCACCCATGTCTTACATTGAATTGTGTGTCAGGTGACTTTTGAGAAATAGATTCTTCAGTAGTGAACATGTTTTCAAACTTGCTAAAATTGCTTCTCATGAACCTTTAACTGTCGCCTCGGATGCGGAATGCTCCACATCGAGAAGTTGTCCGTACTTCTAATCTGTTCGGAAAAAATCATCTCTGGCCTGCTAATTCTATCGGACTCTAGATCCATCCGGACTTGCCACGCCTTCTGAAAGAGTTGATTCGGCCAAAGTGCAAGACTTTGCTTTAGACAACCTATATTATTCAGACAATCCAATTAGACTCCATACCTCAACATAGCCAAGCATACAAATAATGTTCTTACATATGCAAAAGATTTCAATTAATCAAGCTAATAAAGTAACATAAGTTGAAAAGCTAGGAGCTTCAAATGAAAAGTATATCTCGAGCCACATTGATCGTAATAAACTTTATTATATGAGTGATATATGTGTATGTATGTATATATATATATATATATATATATATATATATATATATATATATATATATATATATATATATATATATATATTAACATCCCAAAATTTGGATGTTATGAAATTAAGAAAAAGTTGAAATAAGTTTAAAATTTCAATGAATTCTAATAAAGACAAAATGGTCAACAAGGGAAAATGTTCATTTCACTAGACCAACAAGGGGAAAAATAGAAAAAATAACCATTACAAGAATTTTTATGTGTTTTATGTAGTTATAATACAAGTGAATATAGTCCAAAGGTAAAACTTGAAAAGAATGTGAAAGTATAATGTCACATAAGAGGATAAAATGTGTCAATTTCGAGGTCCTAAAACCCTAACTTAAAGGCAGAATATGGGAGAAGTGTAAAAAGTTAAACAGTAAAGGACATGAAAATGAAACAATAGCAAAAAAACAACTTAAAAGGAATTCAAACGAACAAGATACATGCTTACAAAGTTAGACAAAAATATATTAAAATTTTGATTTGGAAAATGGGTTATTTCAACAAGTAATATTTGGTCTTAATATCTTAAAATTTGGACTTATGAGAGCAAACATTTTTAAAAAAAAAATTGTAATACACGTGACAATGAAAACATAGGAAAAAGAATAAAAAACATAATAGAAACGAAGGAGATATGATTTCTTGAAAATCAGCATTCGAACACATAAAATGACGGGACATTTTGAAGGCTTGTGTTCATGGCCTTGTAGCTCGAGATCTAGAAACATTCCTAGCAAAGATTTCAAATATCAAAAATCATCAATTCAGATTTAAGATGAAATAGTTATGTGTGCTTGAAAATATCTCGTCGAAACCTAAAAAGTGTTAAGGACATTCGAACTACCCATTTTTAGAACCGTTTAGGTTAAGATTTAGGAACGGTTAGGAATAAGTGAAAATACGAAGGTTGTGAAGCTCATGGCTAATTTTCCAAAGGTTCAAGAAACACCAAAATCAGAAATCATATGTAGGAGTTATGACCATTCAAAATGTAGGAAAATCATCAGTTAAAGCTGAAATGTTTATAAGGCATAAGTAATGGAAAATTGGACATTTTACCATTTGTTGACCAAAAAAACCAAATTGGTGAGTTTTCATGTGTGTTTCTTTCTTGTGTACTCAGTAACGAAAAGGAAAACGGGAATGAGACAAGGAACATAGAGAGTTAAAATGAGATCAAGATAGTCATCACTGTGAGTTATGGGGTTTGTGTACATGTGCAATTCAAACCAGACCGAGAGAAAGAAGAGACAAAGGCAGCAGCTTGATGCTCCTAATGTGTTTGCTATGTGTTAAATAGTGAATTGGGAATTAAAACTAGTATGAATTGTAAACACGCGCGCCGCGGCCCATTAAGTGTCTGCGTCGCGTGGGCCGTGAACAGCTAGGGTACGGCTAGGGTTTCTTATAATGCCTATAAATATAAAGGCTGGTCATTAGGGTTTTGGTGGGTTGTCAGTTGTCAAGTCTGAAGTCAGTAGTCAGAAGAGGCCGATTTACTAGCAATCTAGGTACGCTCTTTAACACCTGTATTTAGCTCTGGAATAAAGAATACTCTCTCCTGCCTGTGGACATATGTCATCATGGACCGAACCACGTAAATCTCTGTGTCGTTACTTTGTGTTTATATTTCCGCATTTATATTCTCGTTATTATTCCTGGGCAATAGGTTATAGATTTAGGTCTATTTTCCTAACAAGTGGTATCAGAGCCGCGATTTCAGATCTGTAGTGTTATAGATCTGTGGTTATTTGTGGTTTTAGGTCTGCGTGTTTTAGATCTGGTTGTAGTTCTGGTTGTTTGAAATCGGTAATAGATCTAGGGTTTACGGCTTTGCCGCGTCGCGTCTGTTGAAAGACCGCGTCGCGCCTGTTAAGGATCGCGTCATCTGTTCAAGCCCGCGTCGCGCCTTGTTGAAGTCCGCGCCACGGCGACGACGAGCAGTAAGCAGTTTCAGATTTACTTGTTTATCAAAGACTACAAGGATCGGTTGATTGAAGATGTCATCTCACAAGTTCGATTTGGAGAAGTTCAATGGCTCGAATGATTTCACTTTGTGGAAGGTTAAGATGAAGGCTCTTCTGGTTCAACAAGGATGCGCAGTTGCAGTGGAAGGAGAATATGCAAAGGACACGACAGATGCTGTGAAGAAGGAGATCGAGGGGAAAGCACATAGTGCTATTCTTTTGAGCTTGACGGATGAGGTGTTGAGGGAAGTTGTTGATCAACCCACTGCTGCCGGTATTTGGAAGAAGCTCTGTGATACGTATCAGAACAGTTCTTTGACAAATAGGTTGTATCAGAAGCAACGGTTGTACACTTTCTGGATGGCAGAAGGTACTCAAGTAAAAGACCATCTTGATTCTTTCAACCGGATTATTCTAGATCTTCAAGGAGTAGGAGTAAAGGTTGATGATGAGAATCAAGCCCTTATTTTGTTATGTTCACTGCCGAATTCACATGAGAATTTTGTTGATACTATGTTGTATGGAAGAACAACAATTACTGTAAATGATGTGAAGGATTCTCTGCTGTCCAAGGAACTCAAATGTAGAGTTTCTGGGAATGAGGAGACATCTGGTTCAGGTCTGTTCGTGGCAGAGGAAGGACATCGGATAAGAAAGATGGTGGAAATCGGAGTAAGTCACGTTCGAAATCGAAAGTTTCTGCAAAAGTCAAGTGTTATAACTGCAAGGAGAAGGGTCACTTCAAGAGAAATTGTCCATTGCTGAAAGGGGGGAAGGGAGAAAATAGCAACAATGGCAGTGCGGCTATTGTTCAGGATGGTTCTGAAGAATAAGATATAGGCGATGTGTTGACTGTTTGTACATCTAGTTCTGTTGATGCTTGGGTCTTGGATACTGGGGCATCTTATCATATGACTTTCCATCGTGACTGGTTCGAATCTTTTAGAGATTTGAAAGGAACGGTGAAGTTGGGTGATGATTGGGTTGCTCAGGTCAAAGGAAGCGGTACGGTACAGATTATGTTGCACGATGGTATGGTCAGAAAGCTTGATTGCTGGTATGTTCCAGATCTTCGTAAGAACTTAATTTCTCTTACTACTTTAGCAAAGAATGGGTTGAAATACTCTGGTGAAGATGACTAGGTGAAGGTCACCAAGGGCTCTCTAGTAGTTATGAAAGGAAAGGTGCAGAAAAGTGGGGTTCCTGTCTTAGAAGGAAATTCGGTTAGGGGAACAGTGGCGGTTACTCAATCCTTAGAGAGTAGTAATGATAAGACAGAGTTGTGGCATAGAAGGTTGGGACATATGAGTGAGAAGGGTATGCCAATTCTGAGTAAACAGGGGTTGTTTGGTGGTGAGCTAACGGGAAAACTCAAGTTTTGTGAAGCTTGTGTCAAAGGCAAGCAACGCAGGGTGAAGTTTAGTTCGGGTAAACACACAAGCAAGGAAATCATGGAGTACATTCATTCAGATTTGTGGGGTCCCTCTCCGGTCGAGTCTCATAAAGGTCATCGATACTTTGTGACTTTCATTGATGACTACTCAAGGAAGGTTTGGATATATTTTCTGAAGACTAAAGACGAAGTGTTTGGGAAGTTCAAGGAGTGGAAGACGATGATTGAAAAACGGACCGGAAAATCTGTCAAGACACTCAGAACTGACAATGGGTTGGAGTTCTGCAATGCCCCGTTTGACAACTTCTGCAAGGCGGAAGGTATAGTGAGGCATCACACTATACGGCACACACCACAGCAGAACGGAGTGGCGGAACGGATGAACCAAACACTGTTAGCGCGTGCTAGAAGCATGCGGTTATATGCTGATTTATCGAAGAAATTCTGGGCGGAAGCGGTTAATACTGCTTGCTATCTGGTGAACAGATCACCATCAACTGCAATCGACTTTAAGACTCCTCAAGAGGTATGGTCTGGAAAACCCTCTGATTATTATGGTTTACGTATATTTGGTTGTCCGGCTTATGCTCATGTTAATGATGGTAAACTTGAGGCGAGGGCAATGAAGTGCATATTTCTAGGGTATGCACATGGAGTGAAAGGTTATCGTCTGTGGTGTACAGAAGAAGGGAGAACTTTAAAATTTATTAATAGCAGAGACGTGACCTTTAATGAATCTGCTATGGTGAACCAAAGAGGAGGTGATACAAGTCATGTAGGGAAAGATCAGGGTGCCAACCAGAAGGTGGGGTTTGTCACACAAATTCCAGACAGAATGGTGATAAATGAAGAACAGCATGTCGGTGATGATCAGCATAGACGTGATGAAACTTATAAACAGCCCAATGAGGATCAGTCTGGTGATGCTGAGGCCGATGGTGAGAACAATGAGGATGAATCTATAGCAAGGAGAAGATAGAAAAGGAACACGAAGACTCCAGCTAGATATGTTGCATGTGTCACCAATAGTGATATTGGTTCTGTTGCATATGCACTAGCTGTTGGTGAAAACATTGGTACTGATGAGCCTCGGTCCTACAAAGAGGCGGTGGCAAGTAAAGAAGGATCAAGCTGGTTGATGCAATGAATGAAGAGATGCAATCTCTTGAGAAGAATGAAACGTGGGATCTTGTTCCATTACCGAAAGGAGTCAAACCGGTTGGATGCAAATGGGTCTTTAAGAAGAAAGAAGGAATTCCAGGGGTTGAACCCGCAAGGTTCAAGGCACGGTTAGTGGCGAAGGGATTTTCTCAAAAGGAAGGAATCGACTATCACGAGGTTTTCTCACCTGTCGTGAAGCACAAGTCAATTCGGGTTCTTTTGGCTATGGTGAGTGCGTTTAATCTGGAGCTTGAGCAGCTCGATGTCAAAACTGCATTTCTTCATGGAAGCTTAGAGGAGAAGATATATATGTCACAGCCTGAGGGTTTTCCGGGTTCTAATAAGGATCATGTGTGTCTGTTGAAGAAGTCTCTTTATGGTTTGAAGCAGTCTCCTAGACAGTGGTACAAGAGATTTGATTCGTTTATGACTTCGCATGGCTACATTCGGAATCAGTTTGATAATTGTGTCTACTTGAAGCAGTTTTCCAATGGGTCCTTTGTTTATCTGTTGCTATATGTTGATGATATGCTCATTGCAGCCAATGAGATGGCTGAAATTAATAACTTGAAGAAGCTTTTGGCAAGTGAGTTTGAAATGAAGGATTTGGGTGCAGCAAAGAAGATATTGGGGATGGAGATTCAGAGAGACAGGAAAACGGGGTTGTTATATGTTTCTCAGCAGAAATATATTGAGAAAGTCTTGCAGTCTTTCGGTATGGATCAGTCAAAACCAGTTGAAACTCCTTTGGCAGCGCATTTTAAATTAAACAGAAGTACTATACCAACTACGGATGAGGAAAAAGACTATATTAGTAGAGTTCCGTACTCAAGTGCAGTTGGAAGCCTTATGTATGCTATGGTCTGTACTAGACCTGATTTAGCACATGCAGTTAGTGTGGTTAGTAGGTTTATGAGTAATCCTGGGAAAGCTCACTGGGAAGCGGTCAAGTGGATCTTGCGATACTTGAAGGGGACTAAGGATGTTTGTTTGGTTTATGGTGGTAATACTCATAGTAACTTGGTGGGATATGCAGACTCAGACTATGGTGGTGACTTGGTGAAAAGGAGATCGCTCACGTGTTATATTTTCACTTTGTTTGGATGTGCAGTCAGTTAGAAGTCAACTTTACAATCTACAGTTGCCTTGTCTACAACTGAAGCGGAATACATGTCAATGACTGAAGGTATAAAGGAGTGTATCTGGCTACATGGTTTGGTGGAGAGTCTGGGGTTGAAGGTGGAGAAGCCTGTCTTGAACTGTGATAGTGAAAGCGCTTTGTGTCTAGCAAGGAATCCGGTTTATCATGAAAAGACAAAGCATATTGATATCCGGTTAAATTTCATTCGTGACATAGTTGAAGAAGACAAGTTCTCAATCTTGAAGATCGATACCAAGGTGAATCCGGCAGATATGTTGACGAAGTCGTTACCCAAGGAGAAGTTCGAGCTATGCTTGAACTTGGTTGATGTTCGCAGGAGGTAAGTCCCTACGGGGCAAGCTGGCAGGAGACGAGAGGAAGTTTTTTGGTTTCTAGAGCGAGGTGGAGCTATGTTGAATTCGCAATTCAAGGTGGAGATTGTTAAATAGTGAATTGGGAATTAAAACCCGTATGAATTGTAAACACACGCGCCGCGGCCCATTAAGTGTCCGCGTCGCGTGGGCCGTGAACAGCTAGGGTACGGCTAGGGTTTCTTGTAATGCCTATAAATATAAAGGCTGGTCATTAGGGTTTTGTGTCGTTGTGTTGTCAAGTCTGAAGTCAGTAGTCAGAAGAGGCCGATTAACTAGCAATCTAGGTACGCTCTGTAACACCTGTATTTAGCTCTGGAATAAAGAATAATCTCTCCTGCCCGTGGACGTAGGTCATCTTGGACCGAACCACGTAAATCTCTGTGTCGATACTTTGTGTTTATATTTCCGCATTTATATTCTCGTTATTATTCCTGGGCAATAGGTTATAGATTTAGGTCTATTTTCCTAACACTATGGATAATGAAGGCAGCGACGCCACTATAAAGAGCAGCACTTGGGGTTGCCATCAATAGGGATGACTCGAGATGGTGGTGCTACTTTGATTTCAACTTCGCACAACCTAAGAGATTTTAATTTTTAAATAAGTCTATTCTATTCTCACATACTTTGATAGATTCTTTTTAAGGTATTCTAACCCTATTTCAATTTGACAAATGGAAATGAAAATTCGTTGGATGAATGCACAAATTGATGCCGGATTGTGACTTTAAACTTTGTTAGAATCACAGAGATCATGAAAGATGTTATATAAATGTTGATGATTGTTTCAAGTTCAAGGAGTGTATATATTTCTAGTTAAAACTTTCCTAGGAACGGAATAGTAATGCATATTGATTTGAGCATCTTGTTACTTATTTATATTTAAAAGAATCAAATGGATTGGATTTTTTATTCACATCTCTACGACTTTGGTTTAATGATTGTGATCAAATAATTTTTACGAATGCAAATTGAAGGCTTGTAAGGAGAATGTGATGTTAAAATTTATGATTTTTGAAACACGCATTTGTGTTAAGATCAAACAAACTTATAGATAAAGTGAAAGCAAGCGATTGACTTAGCCACTTTCAAGTGTTGACTCTCTGTTTTGTTCAACGTTGAAATGGAAATAAACTAATATGCAAATGGTAGAAACATGATAATTATTAAATTCCAAGTATACAATAATAATAAAACTCCACATTTGATAAAGTTCCATGGCAACATAAATGGATAAATGAGAAAACTTGTGTTATAACAAGAAAATGAAAAATATGGATGAAATACGTATTAAATGAATAACTTTATGCAAATGGAACTTAAAGTTACTAACACGTATTGTAATCAGGACGGTTAAAGAAAATGGAATGAAATTTTGTATTCTAATGTTTAGTGGGAAGATTTTTAGTTTATTCAAATTGATATTTGATATAATTGGGCTTAATGTACCCACATTACTTGGAAGTGTACTTTTACAGAGTTTGCATCTTATTAAGTGAAAAGAAGGAAAATGGAACATAATTGGAGGATGAAAAAGGAATATCTGGACTACTATGTATAGAGGTGCTATTAGTTGATGATAGTGACTTTAAAAAGTCGCGATGGTAAGGTGCTAAGATCACACCGCAAAGCCTAGATGATATTCGCGTATGATCGATCTGTTAGTTACCATAGCGGCGCTATATACGAAGTTAGCGGCATGATCTTCAGCAGATAAGACCATCATAAATATCCAATTCCAGGAGTCCATGAGCATCATCCATGACTTTTCCACTATCATACTCTTCACATCAGTCCTCCAGAGGGTTCCACACCTCTATTTTACTTGTTTTGATTCATAATCGTGTTAGGGGTCATTTTTGGTGTTATAGAGTAATCCTAACCGTTGGGGTCACTCTAAGCATTCGATTCCTCTTTTTTACTGCTGGAGTTCAACCATTCGGCTCCTGGATCAAGATCCTTTCATAGATCCAAGCATGAATGTGTTAAGGTTGTTTTGTTTTATGTTTTGATGTATGAATTCAAGTTCATTATTGTTTTCAGTTATGCAATCAGTTTATTCCGTACTTATTTTCTATTTGTCCTCTGTAATGGAAGGCTAAACCCTTTGGGGTGAGTTCCAGGAATGTTGACGGTAAAATGACAAGTATGTGTTGATTATTACTTTCGTTCCAATCAATTATAGTTATCATTGTTTCTTCAAATTGGATTTTTAGTATGCTAATTAGAGTTGGGTTATTTATAAATGTTTGATTTTACAATTAAGATAGTGTATTGTTGATTCACTAATCATTCTGAGTTCATTAGTTTTATGAATTAAGATGATCGGTTGCAGAAACTTATGTTATACCAAACTTATGATTTTCAACAATAAGTCGTAGTTGGTAAGTGTAAGACATGGTATTGGTGAATCACCCATTGTGCTGAGTCCAAGCAATAAGGATCAAGACAGTTAGTTGAGTGACATATCGTGTATTGAAAGTTATTAATTACAACGGTTAAAACATTAATTATGTATTTGTAATTAACTTGGAACTTTAGGGAAGATAAATATGTAAGTCTCAATTACCAGGCACTGAACCAGAAGTACCCTGTCTTCTTTATTTGATAACTTAGTTTTAATTCCATGTTTTGTAATACCACTTTACTATTTTTCCGCTTCAACTACTCAAACACAACAATTTGACCACGAACTCCTTGTGGATTCGACCTTTATTTACCATGTGATTCCATCTTTTGCAATAGCACTTTATTGTTTTTTGGTTCAACTACTCAAACACAACACTTTGACCACGAACTCCTTGTGAATTCGACCCTTACTTACCATGTGATCCCATCTTTTGCAATAGCACTTTATTGTTTTTTTGGTTCAACTACTCAAACACAACAATTTGACCACGAACTCCTTGTGGATTCGACCCTTACTTACCCTGTGTATTAGTGGTATTAAAGTTTATTTTTGGTTGCATCAACGACTTCGATCAACTGAACATTTTTTAATTCTCGCAACATTAAAAACACGAGGACCTTTTTGTAATTTTTTCATACTATTACACATGGATCATTTGTGTAATTCTATAATTTAAATACACAAGGACCATTTCTCGATAAATGTAAGGATATATAATGTTCTCCTACATAGGGACCATTTCTATAAATTCATTATTAGGTAGTGACCATTTCCATAATTTTGTGAAACATTAGGACAGATTCTGTAATTTTGCTTTTAGACAAGGACGATTTTGTAGTTTTTTTAATAACAGGGGTCATTTTGTAATTCGTTGAAACATAGAGACCATTTCTATTAAGTTTTTTTATAAGGAATGTATTATTTCTTTATTTTATGAAATATAGTAACCATTTTTATAAATTTACTATTAGGCAAGGACCGTTTGTATAATTTTATGAGACATGGGGACTATTTTTATAACTTTTCTATTAACACAGGGACCATTTCAATAAAAATATTCTACATAGGACCTTTTTAAAAATTAAAGGGACGATTGTTATAATTTTGACAAAATTACAAAAATGATCCCTGTGTTTGTTATTTTTATGTGGTTTTGGTCCAAAATTGTTTGCTGATGCACCATTGATCCAATTTTATAACTTTTTTTTTATTTTGGTCCCTTTAGTTGACATTTTATTGTGATTTTGGTCCACACTCAACCTAAAAAGACTAATATACCCCTTAAATAAATGTTTTTTTAATTTTTTTCTTATTATTTTTGCATTCTTTTTATTAAAAAAACCAAAAAAATTTCTCACCCACCCAATCACCCCCTCTCCCCCTTCTCTCTCTCTCTCTCTCTCTCTCTCTAACTCACACACACTGCGGGCTCGTTTCATCTCAGCCTCCATTAGCTTTTTCCAATCTCATAAACCATATCCATCTTCACAAACCCATAAGCTAAAAGCTTAATTGCTGACACAAACCCATCTCAGCCTCCATTCACATTCTTTTTCTCTCTCTCTATCATTTCATATTCACCATTGAAATAGCTAGTGGCATTTCTCCTAATCTGGTGCGTACATATTACTTTTTCTAAATGAAAAAAATGAAGCTACTTTATGGACTTAATTGCTATACCATCTATGAGGAAGGAAAATGCTAGAATGCTTGCGAGAAAATGTACCCACAAGAACGTAAATACCAGCTCCGATTTTTGAACCAACACCTGATAAGTTTCATATTAGTTTGAAGTCAAACAAAATCGAACCAATTAAACCATACAGATTCAAGAACATCCAACTGAACAAAAGAAAAAGAACTATTCAGATTTGAATTGTGGTATAATATGAGAGTTCTCTGTTTTATTTTAGTTTACCTATTGCGATGAGATGAGCAACCGATAATTCCTTAGCCAATTGATGATGGCCTGTGTCGGACGACTTTGAATGAACCGAATCAACCCTTTTTCTCTTGACCAAACTTCTAAACCCTGATTTCCCTCCACCACCAACAGCCCCCTGATTTGACTCTACAAAAACACCCATCAAATAAAGAACCCAATCTCAATAACAAACAATTGGGTGTCGAAATCGACGTTCAGTTATCGGAAGGTATCTGGAATTTGTTCTTCGATATTTGCTAATTTGGTCGTTATATCCAGAAAACCAACATATTTGGAATTAGGGATGCATCGGATTTCGATCGGGACGAGAGTAATTTGGGGAAGTTTGGTTGATTTTGATTTTGGAGAGGGAGAAGGAGGATGATGGGCACACTTTATTTTTAATTATTTATTATTTTTAATTATTTCAAATCAGTATACTTAATTATATATATATATATATATATATATATATATATATATATATATATATATATATATATATATATATATATATATATATATATATATATATATATATATAATTAAGTATACTGATTTGAAATAATTAAAAATAATAAATAATTAAAAATAAAGTGTGCCCATCATCCTCCTTCTCCCTCTCCAAAATCAAAATCAACCAAACTTCCCCAAATTACTCTCGTCCCGATCGAAATCCGATGCATCCCTAATTCCAAATATGACAGGACCAAAAACACAATAAAGATCCCATTTTGGACCATTGATGCATCACAAAATCTTTTTAGACCAAAACCAAATGAAAATAACAAACACAAGAACCATTTTTGCAATTTTGTCTAAAATTTTTTTACATAGGGACCATTTTCGTAATTTTTCTATTAATAAAGTAACCATTTCTATAAGTTATATGGACCATTTTGGTGAAAACAATTCATAGTAACCATTTATGTAAAATTGCTAATAGGCAAGGACCATTTTTGTAATTTTGTTGTTAATACAAGGACCATTTTAGTAAAAAAAATCTACATAAGGACCATTTTTTATCTAAAGGGACCATTGTCGTATTTTTTTTACATGGAGACCATTTTCATAATTTTTATATTAACACATAGAACATTTCTATAAGTGATAGGGGACATAAATTCTGCATATATAGTCCAGGGACCCTTTCTAAAAGTTAAAAGGACCATTGTTGTAATTTTTTTACTCGACCATATTTATAAATTTTCTATTGATATAGGCACTATTTCTATGAAAAAAAAATCATAGTAACCATTTTTTAAAATTTAGTATTAGGCAAGGATTATTTTTGTAGTTTTGTGAAATTTTTTTTGGGTAAAGAGGACGGTACCTCTGGCAAATTTTATTAATAAAAAGAATAAATACAATTTAAGGCTGGGGACTCCCCACCAAATAAACAACAAAAAGACCCATTGGACAGACCCCAATTGTCAACAAGGCAATACTAGGAACCAAAACAGGTTTTTGAACCAGAGAACATAATAGGAACATAAAAAGCAAACATCCTGCAAAAAAAAATCATACAAGCAGAGAAATATATAATAGAAAAGATGAGATAGGAGAGAATAATAGACCACAGTGGAAAATAGGAGATACATATCTCAACGTTAGGGTAGGGACCATACTCTTTTAGCCAAAATAACATTAGAACAAGGTTTCATAGAGAGACTCACCAATCTACAACGGACATCATCAATAATAGTCTTGACAACATCATGATACGATCGTCTCTTATTCTTAAAAATCCGGTTATTTCTTTCCTGCCAAATGTGGTAGATAGCTCCCGCAAGCACAAGTCTTCGGATAATGGACCAAACGGTCTTACCCTTAGTGATGGGCTTGAGGAGATTGATGATATCCGACCAACAATTTGTGGGGAAGGAGAGGTTCATAACATGCTGAAGATCATGCCAAACCATAGAAGGGAAAGAACACTCAAAGAAAAGATGTGGAAGGGAATCAAAACAATCACCGCAGAAGGCACAGATAAGGTTGGCGTTAGTCTCCCAGCTTCTGATTTTATCATGGGTCTTGAGTCGATCTTTGAGAGCAACCCAGAGAATGAAGGCATGTCTAGGGATATTCTGGGAGTACCAAACAAGATGATACAGTCGACAGGCTGGTCCGAGGGGCGTATAGAGTGCCAGACCGAACGGACCGTAAAAGGAGAGACCTTACCGTCGGAAGATCTCCAGAGGAGTTTATCAGGAATGGACGTGGAAAGAGAAGGGGGGTTATGAGAAAGCAGAACGGGATGGGAGTCCAGCCAGCAATAGTTGTAATTTGTTATTAACACAAGGACCTTTTTCAAAAATTAAATGGACCACTATTTTAATTTTTTTTATATATATAAACATCATTTTCTTAATTTCTTTTTTATCAATGTGTGGACTATTTTTATAAGCTATAGCCTATAAGGACCATTTTGTACAGAAAGGATGTGGATAAGGATTATTTGAGTGAATACGGAATACCCGACAAATTGTAAATATATTGAATAGTTTTCAATGTGGTTGTTTAGGCTGAAGGGTGTGCAAGACACCCATGACAACCCATGACTACCGCCATGTCATCGCCACGTCACAAAGACTTCCAAGACACCCACTAGGGGTGTGCAAGACTCCCATGACTACCATTTTAATTTCCACGTCACATTTATATTTTACGTTTTTTTAATTAAAACCAAACATTAAAAATTAATTAAAACCAAACATTTAAAATTAAATAAAAGACATTACATAAAAATAAAAATAAAAACGACATTGCACGAAAAAAAAACATAAAAACGACAACTCCTAAAATTTAAAAAAAAAACTACTTATTTAAATATTTCTTGCGTCGTTGTTCCGTCATCAATCGGATCGCCTCGAACCCGTAAGCATACTCGTAAATGTGCAATTCGTGGAAAAGTTGTAGTTGAATTCGCCGCGGGACGTGTTCCGATTTGACGGAGGGTTGTTCGGATAGTTCTCCATCTTGAATTGGTTAGTAAATTTGAGAGAGAAATTTATGTTTGTGTGTGTGTAAATTGTAGATGTGTGTGTAATTTGTAGATGTATGTGGTATGTATTTATAATATGTAAAAAAATTAAATTTTTTTTTTTATTTTGCAACGGCTACAAACGGTCACATTTTTCAAATTTACGCCGTCTTCGCCCGTTCGCCAGACGACGACGTCGGGACGCACGCATTGGAGGACGCGGGGGGGGGGCGGTGTTTGCCGCGTCTTCGTCGTCTACGTGGAGGACGCAGGGGGCCGTGTGCGGCGTACCCCACAGTCTTAGAGACCCCACTTCAATTAAGAATATAAGGAAATAAGAACGGAGTGATTGGTGGGTTGAACTTTGACTTTTCGTGGGATGAATTTTAATGGCCTTCCTCCTATTTAATTCACTACTAGTACTTTACGTAATTGCTTTCATTGAAGAATATTCATCATCAACGAATGTAACTTTAACGAAAATAGACGACTCCATTCATGCATTCATTCATGGAACTAATGTCCTAATAAATCACTTTCATCATTAACCCTTTAGTTATCTATTTTTCTAATTTATACTGAACGCATTTTCAACATAAATTTCTGGCATTCTTGAGTTATGATACATACAGATACATAAGGAATTGAATATGTTCATAATTACGAGTGGTCCAAGTAGGACATGTTATAGAGACACGAAAGACCAAATAGAAAATGCGAGAAAGATTCATCTAATAGGTATACAGACACAAAAGACATTCCATCACCGACGAAATAAAAATTTCATATGGCTTAATAATGTATTCGTAAAAATAGAAGCAAAATCATAATATCTTGCATGGTCCCAACTAAATTTTTGCTAGAACACAAGGTCCCTACTAACTATTAAACAATATATTTGAGATTCAAAAAATTAACATTTGACTCAATTCAGGAATAAAAAAAATGTGAACTGGGTTGGTAAAACAACATATTAATTCACTTAAAAGTATTATATAGCATACTTTCACCACACACGGGTCAGAAGACCCATATCTTTAGCATTCTTTATAATAAATAGGATACAAGTTGAGGACATCTTACAAAATCCTATATCATCACCTATAATTGTTACTTTTACATGAATGTGTTAATTAGATTGTTGGGGTCGTAGTAGGATTTTGTTGAAACCAAAAAAGTCAAAGGGTAGTGTAATGGTCTTTTACCTGTTTATATATTTAGTTAATTATATTTTTTTTTACATATATCACCATTAAACTTGTTTACCCTATTCAAAAAATATTAGTATGACCGGTTATGTTGGACATCTTCTCCAAAGAAACATGATTTTTCCTGCAAAGTTGTTTGGACATGTTGTTCTTTTGTGTGTGTGTGTGTTGTTCATCACAAACTCAAATCTGGATGAACACCCAACAATCAAACTCGATGAACTCCATGGATGAACTCGAAAGTCTGTTTCAGATCTGCCATTGATGAATTCGTTCTGCCATGGATGAACTCGAAAGATTTTCCAGAAGTTCATGTGCTCAAGAATCGATTTTTGATATACCATAGATGAACTCAAAAAACTCATATCTGTCATGGATGAAGTCGAAAAACGCTTATGCATAACAAACCCAAAAAGAAACCCATGGATGAACTCAAAAAACCTAGGGTTTTTCATATGTCAATATGAAATCTTGTTAATCAGAAACATAAAACAAAAAATCGTGTTTCAGATCTGCCATGGACGTGTGTGCTCATGAGAAACGTATCATGGATGTACCTTTAACGATTTCAAATCTGTCATGGATGTGTGTGATCATGTTTGGCCGAAAACTCATGTGCCATTGATATGTGTGTGTACCTTCAACGATTTCGAATTTGCCATGGATCTGGTGTGTTCATGTTTGGTCGAAAAGATCATGTTTAGTCGGAGAAGATGACCAGAAAATTCGTGTTTGACCGGAAACCTACAGTAACCGGTGTTATGGATATCTTTTAATATGGTAAACAAGTTTAATGGTCATATGTGTACAAAAAAGCATAACTGACTAAATATGTACGTGATGTAAAGTTCATTACCCTTATAAATCAATAAGCGAACTAGTGGTTGTTTATTTTTTTATTCGTCAAGTCATGAATGTTAATTGATCACAAATGATTACAATGTAAAATATAATATGGCTAATCTATAATCGGCTAATTAGTGGCTTCAATATTACAAAACTACTCAACGTAAAGTTTTATTTTACATTTGATTTTGGTTTTGGGCATGCTTAATTTATCGAAAGAATTAAAAAAACTTATATATAAATAAACAAGTCATTTTCATGTCATTTTCGAGTTGATTGTTTGGAACCTAATATTAATTGTTTAACTTAATGGCCATGTTGTGACACCCCATTTCTACTGTTTTTAAATACTATGGTTTTTCGTAAAAATACAGGAATACAAAAATACGGTTTATCAAAAACCGATAATTTAAATGCTTAATACAGTGGGTGTACAAATCCATATCAAAACTAACCATAGTAAGCAAGAAAGGATTAAACCTTGAGTCCATATTAGGAGCTAACTCGAGCTCCACTCCGGCTAAACTTCATCCCTTTTATAGCAAATCATTTTAACCTGGAATACATGGCAAAACATAGAATACGTAAGACAAAATGTCTCGTGAGTTACATGAGTTTTGGACACAAACATTTAAACTTCTTTTTCAACCTTGTATAAAAATTTCATAATATAAACATTCGCCAAAACTTTATAGTATTAATATACTATAACTTTTATCTTTCAAAACCATTTCATATTATATCTTTCAAAACTAGCTTCTTTCATACTTTCTTTGACTGGTTTTATAAACTTGCTGGATTTTTATACTTAGGGCTTTAATCACTATTAAGTGATACCCCAAGTCTCTACAGCTAGAAAGAACGAATCAATCCTCACAGTAGAAGTGTTGAGGCAGCCTACTTCGCGAAGGGGTTTTCCCCAACAGACTCCTTACCTAACCCGGGTAGGTTGGAACATAGTTCCCTTACTAACATTGCTAGCTACATTACCAGTCAAATATAAAAATACTTTCTGGAAACTGAAACAATACTTGTACACAAAATGGCTAATTGCCAAGCTTTTGACTTTAACAAGCTTCTACCATAAACTAGGCTATTGCCAAAATCATACTTTCAAGTATAGCAATTTACTTTCCATATAAGCTAGAAAATATATCATTCTTGCAAATATTTTCACACATAAAAATATTATATGAAATCTGAAAAAAAATACTTACTTACTTGCCATGTATCCCAAAATGGGTAAAAATACTACATGTACTCACCTGATACGTAAAAGTAGGTCGCATACACAAGCACGTGATACTCAAGAACTCTTATTCTTTCCCGAACCTACATTCCACATGGGACTGCTTAGAACGAATTAACGTTTACATTTATTACTTATAATTATATAAGTATACATGTATTTTCCCGATACTCGACACGTACCGTGTTCCACTATACCCTCCCTTTACTTTAGAAATACATCATTAAGGTTATTAATTATCTTTAATAAGTTTGTAAAGGTCCCGACATTCGTTACCAAATTCTAAACCCACAACCAAGGTTAAAACCACAAAAAGAAAGGTTTGACAGCAATGCTGATTTTTTGTCCCATAACCGGATTTGCAACAGATGACCAAGGAAAGCTCAGATATTAAACTTAATAAAAATCATGTTGAAACTAGACCCAATGATAAGGTCACAGGGCCTGACCTCAGGTCATTTTCATTTTCCATTTGCAAATGAAAAATCCACCATTTCACCACAGATTACAAAAACAGTTACATGACCTACCCTCAAAGATATTAACCAAGAATGATAATCAGAAGGCCTTGGGTTCTGAAATTCGGTGTGAACAAACTAGACACATATACTGAACTTTTCCCACTAGCCTTGCCCTTAAATGATTCTCCTACTATCAGTTATGAATTTTACAAATCAGAAGTCACTGCACAGTGCACCCCTGGACCAGTCAGTGAAGATTGCAACTTTCACATAACTTAAGGTCCGCGTTAGTCCAAGAGCTTCTGGATGAAGAAACTAGACTCAGCTACCATTCTAGGGATATAGAGATCATCCAGAATGGACACTCACACGATTTTATATGTATTATCAAAAACAGAACCAAAACAGTAGAAACAAAAACATAGCTCAATGGTAAACATTACCTACAGTTCAGCGAATTAAAACCACTGCAGAATTCAGTACACTACACCAATGAAGATCTCCACCGTTCAGATTTAAGAACTATGTGTTAGGAAGCTACGATCCAAATTTCATGATGATCCAACGGTTAACGAAGGTGTACTGCATTTTTTTTCCATGACTGCACACATGATGACGAAAATTAAGTTCTTATTTCCTTGATTCCATTCCACCCTTCTAATTCCCACATACCAATTGGAATCATTAAGAACAATTATATGTGGTTCCTTTCATCCAAAACATCAATTATAACCCATCAATTTCATTGAATTCATAGGTTGAACAAAACCCCAATTTCTAGGGTTCTTGAGCAAAATCATCATTTTTCTTAAATTCTACAACATCCTTTGAGAGATGTGTATTTAAATGATGTTTGAGCATGACTAAAAGAGTGGAATCACTGAAATAATCTCATCCACAACTTGATTTTCGAATTTCAGTTTCATCCATGAAGAAGATGGGTGGAATTCATACTAAAATCTTTGTTCCTTACCTCTTGAAGCTCAAATTCCTCAATCTTGATACTTGATTTTCATTTCTTGGTAACCACTCGTGACTCTCTCCCCGCTTCTCTGGTTTCTTCTGCGAACATCTACTGACTTCTATAAGTTTCTGGAAAATGAGAGTATTAACTCTCATATTTATAATTTAATTTTTATTAGATATTTACATTTTAGTCCCTACTCTTCCTCTTTCTTTACAAAAATGGTCCTAAGACCCAAAATCTTGCAAACAAAGTTCTAATAATTACTAACTTAGCTCCTTACTGAAATTTCTTAACAAAATGGTCATTTTAATGTCAAATGACCAATTTGCCCTTTTTGTCCAAATTTCACTATTCATGCGGTAAAACTCCAAATTTCACATAAACTTTTATTTCTTATATTATTATTTCACAAATACATATTATCTTACATAATGGTCTTATAATGGGTCGAAAGACCATTTTACCCTTTTCATGGTAAAATGACCAAATTACCCCTTTTCACCATTTTTCTCCAAACTCTTGGAATTTTGCTACAATTCCCAATAAATTATTTTAAAACTTTCAAAATATTTTAATCTTTCCCTTAATTATTTTCTCGAATATAAATTCAAGATTTTTGGGTCGTTACAAATGTCGTGTCAAGATGTTTGATTTTCTTCTCGTGTCATGTTAACCAGTTTATTTAAGCGGGTTGAAATCTCTTACACTGACCCATTTATGTGCGCGTTGGGTCCTATGCCTTTTCGAGAATTGTGACCCCTAACTAAAGGTCATCTCCATCCCTAAAATCCAATTTTGGGCCATAATAGGATCACAAATTCCATCATAACTCAGGGGTATCCGTTGGGACAGTAGGTACAGGGGCACTGGATGACCAATGTCATGGGAGCATTCTTTCACCACTAGGGATTCGAGTACCCTATGTCATATCCTTCCTTCGTCCCTTCGGTCCTGGTACATACCACCTGAGCAACAGCACCACGACGACGGAGTCGGCGCATCTGGAGCACATAGCGATGACGATGATAAGTGACATTTGATTGTTTTATTTGTTTTTGAACAATTTGGATTAAATACTTGTGGTTTTAGTTTAATGTTTTACTTTTATTGTGTGTGATTAACGTTTTCTCTGGAGTGATGAAAATACAGAAAAGCTAAGATTTCATGATGGCACTAAGTTCAGAAAATCCTTCTATTGTGGAAATAGCCTTAAAATGACACCGACTGAATACCCAAAGGGAATCTGTTCCAGTTCCTTCCTTTTTAATGTTTTGAATTATATATACAATATAGATGTTGTATAATTTAAGTGTGG
Organism: Cichorium intybus; assembly: GCA_023525715.1. NCBI lineage: Eukaryota > Viridiplantae > Streptophyta > Magnoliopsida > Asterales > Asteraceae > Cichorium > Cichorium intybus. Next base: position 51,849,576 of record CM042014.1, on the reverse strand, counting down.
GGTAAGGTGTCGTAATTTGCAAATGTTTAAATGAGCCAAAATTAAAAAAAACTCTTAAACATCATTTCAAAAATGAAAGCTGATTAGGAATATGTCAAGAAAAATGTTTTGAAAACAAATCCGCTGGTTATATCTAATTTTATGTGTGTATTTGTGGTTTTTCATTGTTTTACATAAATTTTAGTTTTGTAAGGGACAAGTTTTTAGTCTGGTAGTTACAAACAGTTTTGCATAAATAATGAAATAGGCCCTTTTGAAAATTTATCAGCTAACATGTATTCTAAAAAAAGGACCATTTTAGTTGTTAATAAACACTCAGTTTTTGCCAAAACAGATTGAGTCGAGTTTCCCTAATTGCAAAAAAATGTGCAAAGTTGTATGTTGTTAAAAAAACCGAGGAAAATAAGTCTTGATAAATGAACTTAAATTGAGAAATATCTCATGAAATCAAATGTGCTCAAGTGAAAGTCAAGTAATGTTATAGCATAAGATAAAGACTCGGGAGAGAAAAGTGGCCTTTGACATTCGAGTAAATAGACATAATATGTAGCCTAAATTAGCTCATAACTTAAGATGTCTGGTTTGGGTTAATGTTGTCGGAAGATCGCTACACGAGTATTTGGAATTTAAATTTGAATTAGTAGACTTTCCTTAGTGGTATTTGGAATTTGAATTAGTAGACTTTGTACAGTTGTGAGTCAAAAATTTTAATCAGAAGTTCCATAGAAAGTCACGGAATTTCATAGGTGCGGAAATGCTATAATTATAAAGTTACCTGGGAAATTAGTCCACCGTGTTTTATTTATTCGAATTAAAATATAAGAAATTTGGCAAAAAGTCGTGAGGCAGAAGAATGTTTAAAGGGTGTATTCAATGTTATGCAAAAATGTGTAGCTAACAAATTAGGGACTTGTTGTTTACAAAAAGAGGTTTATATAAAAACGTGAAAGGTTAGAAATATGTATATAGGGCTAGATATAATTTATCATGTTTGTTCTTAAACCATTTCTCTTAACATCGGTAATTAAGACGCTAGATCTATGATAGCGCATGGAAAGTTGCTTGGGAGGAAATTTTATTGACTCGATTAAATTGTAGTTTCCTTGAGGACAAGCAAAGTCCAATTGTGGGGTATTTGATATTGCTTCAATTATACATTGTATTTCAACTTTAGCTCGTAGAACAAGCATAATAGTAAGAAATATTAGGTCTATGATTTTAAATCCAAGATAATCATCATGTATTAATTTCATCATAAGGTAACATCGAACGCCAAGGATAAGGAATTATATCATAAAAAATGTAAGTTTGAGATAATGTGATTAAATCCTAAAGGCATGTTAACAATCTATTCAAATTACTCCAATTCATTGAACTTACAATTTAAGTTTGAACATTATATAAGTACCTAGTTCATTTGAAGCAAAGTTATATTACCAAATTGTAACAGACATTGTGCTATTGCTTCAATTATAAATGTATTTTAGGCAATATCGAGTGCCTAAACACGTGTTTTTGGTATGATATCAAGATAAAAGGTATTGATTACACTTAAATAACCAAAACGGAGGATAAAAGACTTTGCAGAGGATTTGATGCTGAACTCGGAACTTAAAACGCGCAAAATGGCATAGGAAGGCTGAAGAGCCGATTACGCACCACGTAATCGTGACGCACACAGTGACATCATATGGACATGTTACGAGCCACATAATCAATGGTGGTAAGCGCCCTGTAGACAGCAGTTGATAAGTGAATAGTAGCCAGAAGGACAAAGAACTGTGCCAACTCAAAATTGCACTTCACGACGATTACACGCCGCGTACCCAAACATACATGCCACATAATGCCCTATCTCCAGAACTATAAGTATAGGCTTTCACCTTAGGGTTTCATATCGTTCCATACCCATAGCTTGCCTACTTCAAACTATTTGAAGCCGTAGATGTTAGAAATGAGCAGGAGACGTGGCGAGGATCATGGAATCGCGATCTTGCAGAATTACGAGCTGGGATTTCATTCAGTTTGCTTTATCATTATGTTTAGCATTCAATTATGATTTCCTAGGGTCTATTCTTTAGATTATGTTATATTTGTTATCTGTGTTGGTCATTACTTAGATTTGATTGCTATTTAGTTATGTTTGCTACATTTGGATATTGTTAAGTTAAATATTATTAGCTTGCAGAATTACGAGCTGGGATTTCATTCAGTTTGCTTTATCACTATGTTTAGCATTCAATTATGATTTCATAGACTCTATTCTTCAGATTATGTTATATTTGTTATCTATGTTAGTCATTACTTAGATTTGATTGCTATCTAGTTATGTTTGCTACATTCGGATATTGTTAAGTTAAATATTCTATCATACCTGCTTATTTAAAGATCCATATATGTGGTTACGACACACTTTATTGATGGTAATTGGGTTATGCACAAGTTATTGATTTTAGACTCATTCATAGCCATAAAGGGGGATGATATAGGGTGTACGTTATTAGATTGCATACACAGGTGGGGTACTGAGAATGTTATTAGTATGACTGTTGACAATGCATCTTCAAATAATAAGGCAATTAAGTTTTTAATCAAAAGTGGTCAGATATGTATGGCAGTGACAAACATTTTTAAATAAGGTGCGTGACTCACATTTTAAATATTATTATTAAAGATGGGTTAAAATTGACTAATTACCATGTACAATGTGTGCAAAATGTGGTAAGATATGTAAGACAATCCACAAAAAGAATCACAAAATTTTAAAAGCGCATGAAATAATGTGAAGTGGAATAAAAAAAATTAACATGTTAATAGTCCTACAAGGTGGAACTTGCCTTACGAGGCGCTGAAAATTGTAGTGGACTTAAGAGAAGTTTCTATCAAGTATGAAGTAGAACAAATATTCAATTTCATATAGTGGACTTAAGACGTATTACAAAAACGAAACAAAAGTTTCTATCAAGTTAGCAGAGACGCTGGGTTCATTAGTGGGTTAGCCTTGAAGAGAGCTGTCAAGGGTGTTGATTTGATGGGCCTTCTTCCACAGCTTTGTGACCCGCAGAGTCAGCTCCTTCTGCTACGTTCTTGTATGGGCATTGCTAAACTTTTCTTTGGTTTAAGAACTTGCCAACCGGTGCACATGGAGGAGGCGGCTTTGTTTTTTGACAAAGGGTTGCGTGGTTCCATCGAATACATTGTGGTTTGTGGTGGCCCTTTCTTTGGAGACTTCCAGTGGCGAATGGTTTCCTTACCAATACGTTTGGGTGGTTTGGGTTTGTACTCGGCTAGTGAGGCTTCAACGTACGCTTTTGTAGCATCGAGGGCACAATCTTGGGCCTTACAAGACCACATCTTGTGCCACAGTGGCATATGTGGTATGGACATTGATTATTATTCTGCTTTGGATCGTCTGCGTGGCACAATTCCAGATTTTGACTGTAACGGTTTCACTAATAAGGACATCGCCCCCCTAAATCCCAAAAAACATTGGCGAATGCTCTCTTTAGTAAGATCGTCAAAGATATGGAAAACGACTTTCACATGACGTTCAGGCAGAAAGCCGTATTGGAGTGTCTTCGTGCTCCTCATGCACAGGATTTTTTGCTAGCTATCCCCATTGACGGCCTCGGTCTACATATGTCCCCTGTGGAATATCGCGCTATTCTACGGTACCGCCTTATGATTCCTCTTTTTCCGAGCGACGAGATATGTCCGGTTTGTCGCAAGGCATGCTTGGACTCTTTTGGGGATCATGCTGTTCATTTTCGGGAGCTCCCGGGTTTCAAATACCGTCATGATACGGTTAGGGATGTTCTTTTTGATGTCTGCCGACGTGCCGGGGTTTCGGTACGTAAAGAAGCTCCTGTTAACTTTTTGACTGACCCTTCAGATGGGAGATCTACTCTCAGGCCTGCTGACATTTTAGTCTTCGGATGGATGGGAGGTAAACATGCATGTGTCGACCTTACCGGGGTTTCCCCTCTTGTGAACTTGAGGAGTGGAGGTTTCACAGGGAGGCAAGCGGCTTTGAAAGCAGCTGCATGCAAAGTGGATAAACACGATAAGGCATGTCGTGAAAATTAACATGTGTTTATCCCTTTCGCTTTTGATACCTTTGGTTTTCTCGCACCTGAAGCTGTGGAGCTACTCAACAGAGTTCAACGGGTTATGCAGAGTACCATCATGTCTCTTAGATCTTTGGATTTTGTTTTTAATCGTATCAGCTTTGCCATTCAAAAAGGGCTAGCGGCGCAGCTTGTTGCCCGTATGAAGTTGAAAGAAAATTTTCAATTTTTTATTAATATTTTTATGTTTTTAAGTTTCAAGTTATGTGTATTTATTTTTGTTTTTTTGGTGTTAAATATTTCTTTTAGAGGTGATCTAGATAGAGTCCCCGAGGATGCAGATTTTAATGTTCGCAAAGATGTGGTCGACTTTCTTGAAAATTTATAGACTAAAACGGAGCTTGTATCAACAACTTCAACACCATTGACACATCTTTTTTATATAAATGTTAGATGCCAATAAACATCTACGAGAGTGGCCAACATAACCCCAATTTTGTTTAATGAGTACACAAATGCGCCTCGAGTATGACAAGTATTAAGACAATTGAAAATATTAATGACTTCATGCACTTTCGGGTTTGTTGGATCTGATAATAAACTCCATATTTATTAGACATGCATTTGGGAAGATGATCATGTACACCATAACGTATTTAATAACGTCAAAAAACTTCAAAAATACATAAAAATACATGTATATATACGTTTTTAATGTATAAATACGTAAAAAAGATATGTATTTGTACATGTATTTATTCCATATGACGGATATGAATTTCAATGGGTTTGCTTAGTAGGATTAGACAGAACGGGACTTGAAATCACCGTACAAAATTGAATTGTACGGAACTAGATGATTATTAATACAATGTTCGGTAGGATGTAAATACAAGTAAAGATACGTAAATACGTGTAAAAATACATAAATACATTTAAACAAATAATCTTAAAATATATTTAAACAAATAATTTCAATATCTCTTATTTAGTATAGGTTCCAACAACAATGATTTCGTGGTTTTAAGAACGATAGCTAATATTAATTGCTATAAATTTTGTTTAGAGTTCATATTTTAGGTAATTATGAAGTTATTATGTTGTTTATTCGTATGAAAGACAATATAGTAATTTTGACGTCTTGTGTTATGTTGTTCTAGTTTTACCAAACACTATGTTAATAATCATCTAGTTTCGTGCAATTCAATTGTGTTCGATCATTTCCAGTCCCGTTCTGTCTAATCTCACTAAGCAAACCTATCGAAATCATATACATCATTTTAGAAAAAAAAAATACATGTATATATACATAATTTTTACATATTTATACATTTAAAATGTATGTATACAATGTATTTTTATGTATGTTAAATAAATACATGCATATATACGTAAAAATACGTTTTCAAATGTATAAATATGTTATTAAAGACGTAAATACATATAAAAATATGTATTTTTTTCAAGTAAACTAAGTTAAAATGTTGGAACTTTTTTGTAAACTATGTCAAAATATTGAGACTTTTTTGTAAATTGAGTCAAAATATTTTGATTTTATTGGAGATTAAACATGCAAATTTTTTCCAAGTAAATAAATGTGCTGACGTGGAGTCAGTGCCAAGTCGGCAATCTGTTCAGGCTGGCACGGCACATGACAAGGTAACATGCTAAAAATGTTAAAAATGACTAATTTTAATATATTAGCCGGTATTCTGTCAATTTTTTTGTAAAAAAAAATATAATAATTTTAGATTTTTTTGTAAAACAAGACAAAATATTAAAACTTTATTAGAGATTTCATTTTTAATTTTTTATATAACGGAAGGTATACATGGTCAAATCAAACAAGGAAAAGAAAAAGACGTTTGTGGAGCTTTAAGAGCTAATTGTTGGTTGATATGTTGATCGTTAATACTTATACTTGATACACTGTTTTCAAGTGTGATGACTTTTTTTGGTAATTTTGTTTCCCAGCTTTTAACAATTTAAAATTGTTGCAACTGCACATAAACATTCGCTACTACTTGGGATTTTTGTTTTCAGTTTTCTTGTTTGCGACAGTCGTAAAGTTGCTACAGATTAAACCGTTGCTAGTTTAAGTGTGTTTGTACTTGTGGCTTTGTAAATTCTACATTTTAAATTTGGTATTAGATTGAGATTGCTACTAAAAACCCGAATCCAGTACTGGGACCGAACCAGTACCGTATACCCTATAGCACTTCAGTATTCGGTTCTTACAAATACCCCAATCGCTTTCGGTACTTATCAGTACGGTTCTCATACCAAGCTCTCCCCTAAAATTAAATGTTTAGCATAAACAACCAAGAGTCCTATAGCAATTTGGTTCTTGTCTAGAATAGTTAAATCTCATATTAAATTGCGAATTACATAGAAAAGCCTAAATCCCAAGACCCATATAAATCACCAAAAATAAAAACATTTAACGTCTTTACAAGTTTGAAAGAAAGTTTTGCCCGGTCAATTTCATGTCAATAATTAGTTTCCAACACATTCAAGTATCAAATCGAAAATAACTATTTCACTTCTTCCAATTTGTTAGTCAGAACGGATATATATCCTTTCTAATGTTAATCATCATGAAAATACAGGAATATAGTATTTCCATGTAGCTTTTGGAATCTTAAAAAACAAAAAATATCAGCTTTGCCCGTGAACAAACAAACGGTTAATATGTCATGTCCAAGTTGTGTACAAACCATATCCAAAAGCAAACCAAATAGGCATACATGTCCTACACCTACATTTTTGTGGTTCAAATTCTACATATAGATCCAACCCTATGTCACGAGACCCCTTATGATGTACCCTTACCTTTTAACCATCCCTCAATAATTCCAAGGGCATCATTGGAATGTAATTATTACAACAATTTTTGTTTAGACTTGTTTATAATAAAAGTAAAAGGAGTTGATCCGCACACAACAAATTTTTTGTCATATATAATAATAATAATATGTTTTTTATATATATTGTACAACCCATATAGAGCATAAATTATTGTGTATGGCAAAAAACTGTTGTATACGGATCAGCTCTCAAAAATAAAAATTATATTGATATTTTACTTCTACGTTTTATTTGTGAATGTAGCTAAGATTTAAACAAGGGTAAACGTCATTTCAGATCATATGTGTTGACTAGTCACACATGCTTAACATGGCAATTCACATCATAACGTATCTATGTACAAATTGAATAGGGAATTTCTTTTTTTTTTTTTTTTGCAATCCACTCTATTTTATAATTAAACCCTAGTCCATATTTTGAACATTTTTTTTGGATTACAACCTTGGTACTGTTGGAATAAGTATTTAACAACACATATTAGAATATTATCCATCTAGACATCATCACCTAATGATTATGAATACTCATACTAATATATTCTAGACATCTAGACATAGGGCTGTAAACGAACCGAACGTTCAGGAAACCGTTCGTGAACTGTGCGGTGGAAAGTTCGTTTATGTTCGTTTATTTAATAAATGAACGAACACGAACACAAATTCTCACTCATTTAGTTAAACGAACGAACATGAACAATGGTCTCGTTCATTCAATTATGTTTGTGAACGTTCGTTTGTTCATTTAAGTTTCTTTTATGTTCATATACGTTCAATTGTGCTTAATTACATTACAATATTATATGTTTGTTTATGTTCATATATGTTCAATTGTGTTTGTTTATCTCTGTTCATTTATTTTTGTTCGTTTATGTTTGTTTAGCATGTTCACAAACATAAACGAATGAACATGAACAATATAATTTGTTAAACGAACGAACATGAACAAGAAAACTCATTCGTTTCTCCGTTCGTGTTCGTTCATTTGTTCGGCTAACTTATACGAACGAACATGAACAAGTCATCGTTCGTGTTCGTTCGATTCGTTTACAATCTTATATAGATATCATCATCTAATGATTATGAATACTCATACTAATATATCCTAGACTAGGGTGTATTCAATCTCAAAAAAAAAAAACAAAAAAAAAATGATAGTATGTGTTGATTACCTAGTAGATAATATATTGAAAGTAAAAGTAATTTTCGTGTGACATTTAAAATTTCTTGTAATGATGGTGACAATAAAAGGCTTTAGGACGGACATTTCACATGGAAGTGTATAATGGGACCCAACGGCCTATTTATTGTGCGTCTTGTGACCTACACATTTTATATATCTAAAGTTTTATTAAACAGAGAGCATGATAGATGGTTCAAAATATGTAATTACATATGTAGCCCTACTTAAGTGACTAATCCATATCAGTCTTGGTCGTTACTTGTCATTTTGACTACTCAACCAACTAGGTTATTTCGTTTTCACTAGGCCAATAAGATATAACAAATCATTCATGTCTTCATTGTTGATATTGATGTTTTTACTTAATATTTAATATCAGAAATCGGTATGAATCAGCTGGTTTACACCAAATTATAGTTTTTTTTTTTGGTAAAGAGGACGGTACCTCTGGCAAATTTTATTAATAAAAAGAATAAATACAATTGAAGGCTGGGGACTCCCCACCTAAGAAACAACAAAACCCATTGGGACATGCCTCAATGGACAACATGGCTATACTAGGAACCAAAACAGATTTTGGAACCAGAGAACATAACAGGAAACATAAAAAGCAAACATCCTGCAAAAAACAAACAATACAAGCAGAGAAAAATATAGTAGAAAAGATGGGATATGAGAGAATAATGGTCCACAGTGGAAAATAGGATGTACATCTCTCAACGTTAGGGGAGGGACCAGACCCTTTTAGCCAAAATAACATTTGGGGAAGGTTTCATAGACAGACTCATCAGTCTACAACGGACATCATCAATAATAGACTTGACAACAGCATGATACGAGCTTCTCTTATTTTTAAAAATCTGAAATTATAGTTTTGGTCCTAATTTAGAAAATCTGGTGATCATTGTGGTTTTCAAATATTTTACTTTTGGTCCTTATGATTTCCAAATCTTTCACTTATGGTCCCTCTGGTTTTAACATAGGGAGGGACCAAAAATGAAAAATCTGGAAACCATAAGGACCAAAAGTGAAAGACTTGGAAACAAAGACACTGGTGCAAGATTTTCAAAACTAAGACCAAAATTGTAATTTAGTGTAAACCATAGGAACCAAAACTGTAATTTACTCTTAAACTTATATATGGCCAACTTAAAAAACATTGAAAAAATAAAAAAAAGTTAAAGTTTTGTTAATATTATAAAAACAATCTATAAATACATTATTGTTGATACTATTTAATACATATTTCTCAATTTATAAAAATAAACAATGATTTATAAATTAATCACTCAACTTATGTGCAAATGTTTAATTTTTATGGACTTATTGCTTGATAAAGCATGGACCAAATCATTCGTAAACAATCTATTATATGTTTGTTTATTTTGACTATTTGTTTTAAATGATAATATATCGACTAAAAACCTAGCAATGAGCTAGTAAAAGAAACATTACAATATAGAAACGATTAAAGAATGGTTGTGCAACCATCCAACTCATTTTAAATTACATTTGTGATTCCTATTCGAAATCCAGATAAGTTTGAGAAACCAAATTATCAAAGATGTCTAGGAAAACATATTAACTTTAATAGAGAGTAGATATTCCATCTCGAAGGTCTTGACAATGCACCTAGCAAACTATCATCAAGAAACCTTTTAGTAGAAGAAACTAGAAAAACACCATAGGAATCTAAGTCCCAAACTCAATGGTCACGTTTGTTGGGAAACGTCTTTTCCATATCTCAGAATAGCATACAAAATAGAATATATACACCACACATAAGCAATCAATCCCCTGGACGGCGAAACGTATAACTGTAACCCATGATCCAAAGTACCACGAATATATCTGAGAATGCGCTTGAGAGCTGTGAAGTGAGGCTCACGGGGATCGTGCATGTATAGGCACACCTGCTGAACAGCATATGTAATGTCTGGTCTGGTGAAGGTAAGATACTGTAAAGCACCAGCAAGGCTCCTGTAAAGAGACGGGTCAGCAACCGGAGGACCAGTACCATCGAACTTAGGTGAAGTATCAGCTGGGGTACGAGCAGGTTTGCAGTTAAGCATGTGAGCTCGCTCAAGAATCTCAGTAGCATATTTTCGCTGAGATAAGAACATCCCATGACTATCTCTGGTGACTGCAACGCCAAGGAAATAATTCAGTGAACCCATATCAGTCATGGCAAACTCTGAACGAAGGGTGTGAATAATCTGCTGAAGAAGACCAGTGGACGATGCAGTCAAGACAATATCATCCACATATAGAAGCAGATAAGCAGTGTGAGCGTCCTGGCGAAAAATAAACAACGAGGAGTCTGAACGACTATGGGTAAAACCAGACCTCGTGATAAACTCAGCAAATCTGTGGTACCATGCTCTAGGGGCCTGCTTAAGACCATAGATAGATCGCTGAAGTAAGCAGACATGATCCGGATGTGATGGGTCACGGAAGCCTGGTGGCTGATGCATGTAGACTGTCTCTTGAAGATGGCCATGAAGGAAGGCATTCTTTACATCTAATTGATGAACAGGCCAGTGGTGAGAGATAGCTAGGCTGAGAACAGTCCGGATAGTCGCTGGTTTAACAACCGGGCTAAAAGTCTCATCACAGTCTATGCCAGGACGCTGGCTACGACCATTGGCGACGAGACGCGCCTTGTAGCGAGCTAAGGAACCATCCACATGAAGTTTCTTTTTGAATAACCAAATACAATTAACGACATTAACATCCATTGGGCGAGGCACTAGTACCCAAGTTCTGTTAGAAATAAGTGCATTATATTCTTCTTTCATAGCATTGAACCAGTTTGGATCACGGAAAGCTTGATAATAATTTCGAGGAACATTAGAAGGAGACGAAGAATCAGCGTGAAGGTTGAGCTTTTGAATTGGTTTGGATATGCCGTGTCGAGCACGGGTGGTCATTGGGTGAATATTGGAGGGAGCAGGAGGAGGTGGAGGGTGTGTTTGAGAAACCGAGGGATTATCAGCAACCACTGGTGGGGCAGCCGTAGGTGAACCAGTAGTGGAGGTGTTCTCGGAAATAGTTGGAGAAAATTGAGTGGGAGAGGCATCGTCAACAGAAGAATTAGGAACGGGTAGAGGATATGTCGAGTTGATGGGTCGAGATGTGGCATGGCACGGGTCATTGAACATATTACGGGAATCATCATGATCAAGAAAATTGTAGTCTGGGGATGCATTTGGTGTCATGGATCCAAACGGGAACACAGATTCATCAAAGACGACATGGCGGGAAATGATGATTTGTTTTGTGTGAAGATTTAAGCAACGATAACCTTTATGGTTGGATGGGTAACCAAGGAAAATACAAGGAATGGTTCGAGGTTGAAGTTTGTGAGTATTATTGAGATGAGGGTAACATAGACATCCAAACACACGAAGGTGAGAGTAAGAAGGTTGCTTATGGAAAAGTTTGTGAAAAGGGTTATCGTTTTTTAGTGTAGTTGATGGAAGGATGTTTAAGAGATGAGTGGTCATGTGGAGAGCTTCCACCCAATATGTAGGTGGAAGGTGAGCTTGAAATAGAAGGGTGCGAACAATGTTGTTAATGGTGCGAAGCATTCTTTCCGATTTCCCATTTTGTTGGGACGTGTAAGGACACGAGAAACGCATGTGAATGCCATTGATATCACAAAAATGATGAAATTGAGAGTTGTCAAATTCCTTTCCATTGTCACATTGGAAGGTTTGTACTTCGGTGTGGAATTGATTTTTGATGTAGGCGCGGAAGTGTAGAAATTTAGAAAACACGTCTGACTTTTGTCTAAGAGGGTAAACCCACAAGAAATGCGAAAATTGATCAAGGAATATCACATAATATTTTATACCACTATGACTTTGTAGTGGTGAGGTCCAAACATCATAATGAACAATTTGAAAAGGAAACACAGCATTTGTAGGAGATAAATCAAAAGACAACCGCACATGTTTGCCAAGTTGACACGCATGACATAAGACATGAGAATTTTTATTATTACAAGAAATGAAACAATTTGAAATTAAATGCTTGAAAACTTGTTGTCCGGGGTGTCCCAAACGTTGGTGCCACGTGGAGGAGCTGACAGTGAGGAACGCTTGAAAGGTTGGGCTTGTAACGGGATAGAGATCACCCGTGCTGTCACACCGAAGGAGGATTTGACGAGTCCGGTAGTCCTTCACAGAAAAACCAAATTCGTCAAATTCAATCGTACATTTGTTATCACGAGTGAATTTACGCACAGAAATTAGATTTTTAATAATTTGGGGGGTTATAAGAACGTTTTTAAGAGAGAGAGTTCGAAAGGAATTAGGACCAAGGGTTGCGTCACCCATATGCGTGACCGGAATTCGTGATCCATCACCGACCAACACCGAGAAAGAATTGCACTTATTACTAAAAGTTTTGAGTATACCTGAGTCGGCATGAAGGTGAGCCGTTGCCCCGGAATCCATGTACCAGTCGACATTGCTAGGATCTTGTAAATTCATGGAGTTGAAAGCCTGAGGTAATGATGTGGGCTGATCGTTATTCGTTGGAAATTGGAACGATTGCCATGGTTGTGGTGCCAATTTTCCAGCAAAAAAAGCTTGAGAATTTTGCTGTTGGGCTAAAGCATCATCGTGAGGACTAGTGGGCCAAAATCGCTGCTGCCCAAAGGACCCATTTATGGGTTGCGATGAGTTAGGTGGTGGAAGGAGCCCACGTTGACTGAAATTAAAAGGGTTTGACCAAGGATACATAGGAGACGGAAAAGGGTACCACCCCCAGTCACTTCTATTCGCTAGAGATGGATTTCCGCCGCCTTGCATGGCGCCGGTTTGCTGCTGCTGGCGACCGCCGTTTCTGCCGCCGGTTCTTCCGCCGCGGTGGTTCCGGCCACCACCCCGGCCACTGTTCCTTCCTCCGCGATTAGGATTGGAGCCCCGCTGATTGGTGTGATTTGTATGAAGAACCGTTGGGGAGGAAGAATTATCGAGATGAGGTGTTTGGATGAACCGATTTTGAACACGCTGGAAATGGCGTTCTTCCAGAAGCAACATGGAACGCATCTCCAAGAAGGTCGGAAACGGGGTTTTGTGACGTATGGTGGTGGCAATATGATCGAATTTCGGTGATAGCCCGTTGATGGCGTAGATCACCAAATTCTTTTCCGGTACAGGAGCGTCAATATTGTCAAGTAGATCAGAGATCGTTTTAATGCGAGTGCAATATTCCGTAACAGTCGAGTCGCCAATAACGATGTTACGAAGTTCATTATCGAGCTCCATTGCTTTAGCCTCTTTGTTGTCGCGGAAAAGATCTTCAAGACTTTTCCAAACTTGACTTGCAGTAGCATCTTTCTTTAAGATTGTTTGAAGAAGAGGTTGAGTGAGAGTGCCATAAAGCCATTGTTTGACTATCGAATCAACCTTACTCCATTCCGGATCGGTGGGTTTGTTGGAAGAACCATCAAGGTGATCAAAAACAGAATATCCAACACAGTGAGTCTTGAAGAGCTCACGCCAAGAATCATAATTGAGCCGATCTAAATCCAATAGAAGAGGAACGTAGGACTTGATATTCGTAATCCCGTAGATCTTATCGACATTAGTGTGAGTACTCATGACTAGGACAAGAGAATAGAAGGACCAGAAAAGAAGGAGAACAGAAGAGATCTGTAAAAGAAGGAGAACAGAAGAGATCTGCAAAAGAAAGAGAACGGGGCGGCTAGGGTTATTGGCCTGATACCATGTTGGGAAACGTCTTTTCCATATCTCAGAATAGCATACAAAATAGAATATATACACCACACATAATACAAAAAGGGCCGACAATGTACAAGGCCCACACTCACACTATAAACAAATATAAACACATGGGCCTAATAAGGAATACGTCTAACAACGTTAACTAGAAATGACATCAGACTAAATTAGGGATTGTAACTTCGTCCATTGACCTTCTTCGGTTTCCTTTAATCTCCAACGGCCACCATACCAATTAGCCAAGACAAGTCGATCAATCACAAATAAATTCTTGTTATCATCAAGAGAATAAATTCTAAGGAAGCAAAGTCTTAACAAAGCACCTCCCAACCAAACATCATCCTAAATGTCCATTTCCCCTACAAGTCTACAAAAAGACAAACAAATCCATACATTTCTTTTCCAATTAGTCACAAGCACGCATATTGTTAACGTAGGGGCTATTTTGGATCATCATATTCGAATTAGGTCTAAAAAACCCTTCTCACAATGAACTGCTTTGATAACTCAAACCCATAATGGATCACTATCTTAAAGAAAGCACCAAACCCATTTGAAAGAAGAGCCCCATTGAACGAAAATAGGCATTTTATTCAAATACCACCATTTGTTTTGGAAGCCATAGTTCTCTTCCAACTTAACCAAGAAAAATTCCTTTAACTGAGATCGACACCCCAAACAATCGACTTCTCAACGTTTCGAGAACTTTTAAGATAGTATCTGGCACTTTAAAAACATACATAGAATTGATAACAACTAGTAATGTTAGCCATTGTAGGTGTTATTGAGCCGTGTTTTAGTTGATTTAATATTCTAAAAAGGCTGATATCACTCACTTTTATTGCCAAGGGCTTGCTTGGTTTTTAGTGTAATTACAGGGGTTTTAGTGCAAAATTGGTGAAGTTGGTGACAAATTTGAAGTTAAAGTCGAAATGACACGCGCGGCGCGGAGGAGAGACATACGCAACGCAGACACGTCGATAAAATCTCAATCCGGAAAAATTTCAAATTCAAGACGCAAGAAAACGGGGGATAAGGTTGACCTGTGGCGCATACAACGCCTATACGCGGCGCGTGGAGCCAAATTTCTCAACTATAAATAGAGGCTCCTAGGTCGAATTTTGGGATCGAAAATTGATCCTTGGAGTTGAACCGAAGCTTCTTTCACTCAGAAATTCATAGCTTTTCAGTTAGATTCATTAGTTGGTTAGTTTACATTTATTTTCATTATTTTTCTACCATTTGACTCTTGTGCAATTGAGGATTTTGGTTGTAGAATACCGTCGATCACAATAGATTGAATTGTTATCTGAAATCAGAAGCATTTGGCTCTTATTGGGATTCGGTTTATGAGTTCTCGTTTTGGTTTGAGTTTTATGAATGAAAGTTGGATTTTTAGTTTATTAATTATTGATTTGATTTATCGTTGCAACTGTGAAGTTGGATTTGATTTGAGTATTGAATCTCGAGTTTGGTAGTAGTTGGGTTTAGTTAATCTCGATCTATTGCTTTACCATAGAATTGAATATTTACGGTTTTTGTTTTGAGTTCGGTTTCGGGTCAAGTGTACGGATATCCACCGTCTATAGAGTGACATTATAGATTAGTCGTATTTTAAGACACAAAGTATCAACCATGGACTCCACGGTTCGACCCTATCTTGCCGCTAGCTAGTGAGTTGTAGGGTTTTTTTTACTGCATCGACGACTGCGACATGTCAAGAATATATGCCCAAACTCCCTAAATCGACTTTAACAATGTGAAACACCCACCGATAGATAAAATTTTAGCCTTCCAATTAGAAAGTGTGGAAGTAACCTTATCCAACATCAACTTCCAATATTCAAAACAGTTCATGTTTTTCGCAAACCAGGATAAATAAAAGGCAGTTTAGTAGCTGAGCAACCAATAATCCTTGTATAATACTTGGTTTTTACAAATAGGACTCCAAAAATAAACAATTTACCTTTTAGTAAATTGATTTTTAAACCGGACGCTAAAAAGGAAACAGAGAATTCTCACTAATCGTCTAACATTCTCAAGAGACAGTTGTAAACAAACACAACGACATTTTCTTAGAAAAATATAACACCCCAAGATCTCCATTTACTACTGTAACACCCAAAAAAGAATTTCTCAAAATAGCTTCCATAATGGTAACATGAATACCTTCCATGATGACAATAAAAAGGAAAGAAGATAATGGGTCACCTTGTCATAACTCGCACTTAATGTTGAACTCTGCGTCAGAGAACAGCCGACCAATATAGACGCTATAGAATACTTTATAGCTGCCATAATTCATCCTTGCCACCAAGGGCAGATTCCTTAAAGGGCCAAAGGAGGTCATGGCCCCTTGGTTTTTTAGTCTTCTAATTATGAATACTAAAGGGAATCAGACTAATAGTGATCTCTTAATAGGCCTAGGATACATGGTTTCCCTATTGTTTTGGCTACTATCTGTGAGGGTTGGCGAGATCAAGTAGGACATTGACAAATAACATAATATCTATAAAACATTCCCGTTATCAATTTAATGCCTTATTCATACTAAAACCTTCTTTCTTCCATGATATTCTAAGGTCATCCGGTATGCAGCCCGACGCCATGCCCGACGAGTGCGAGCCCCGTGAACACCGCCCCCCCCCCCCCCACGAGGTCGTCGCTCTTTGCAGCTCGTGCGAGTGTTGGACGTCGTGCAACGTTGTTTGATGCGGGAATTGAGCCGTTGGCAACGGCTATAAAAATAGCCGTTTAAAAAAAATTAACACACACACACACACACACACACACATATATATATATATATATATATATATATATATATATATATATATATATATACATACATACATACATACATACATACATACATACATACATACATACATACATACATACACACACACACACATCCAACCCATTTTACACCTTTACATCTCAAAATCTCCAAACAATTCTCCAAAGAAAATTCAAATGGCTTCCAAGAAATTGTCCCAAATAAAATAAAAAACCGCGAAGAATATTTTTCCGCAATCGACACCGGAACCCGCTCCGTACATTCCGCAAATGGAGCGCCCGTTTTTTTCCCCACCACAATTTCAATACCAATCGATGCCTCCACAATTCCAATACTCAGGATCGCCGTTTAGCCAGTTTTTCGGTGCACCTTCCGGCGCTTTTACGGAGCCACAACCGCAACATATCGACACTTCCGATTCGAGCGACGAGGCGGTACCGGAGACATACAAGCGGAGCAATTCGAAGAATCCAAGCCCGAAAAAATCCCACTACAACGAAAAAGTCGAAAGAAAGCCACCGGTCCGCTCCCGCTCAAGCGTGGACCCAAGAAGAAGAGGTTATGTTAGCCCGTGCTTGGGTTGCCATTTTCGAGGATTGCGAGACCGGAAACGCTCAATCAAAAGCTCATTTTTGGGAGGCAATTCACGTATTATTTCACAAAAAATTGGAACACGGATTTTATCGTTCCAAGGATACGTTGACGACTAAATTTCGAGTCGTTAATAGGTATGCGAGTAAATTTAACGGCTTGTTTGTTAACTTTATGGGGCAACGCGAATCCGGCGAGAGCGACCAAGATATCCTCAAAAAAACTCTTGCAGTTTACCAACACGACAACAAGGGTAAACCGTTTCGACATATGGCTTTTTGGGAGGTGGTCCGCCAATATCCTAGGTAGAAGGGGGTCGGCACCGATCCGGCACCGACACATGGGTCAAAACGTTCAAAAACATCCGAGACGTAATACACGACGTCTTCGGATGCACATATCGGGGCCGACGTCAACGAAATTTCCGATGATTTTGAAAGGCCGATGGGCCATAATCGGGCGAAGGCGAAAGGAAAAGCCGCGGCGTCTTCGAGTTCGGTGAACGACGGCAAAATTGATGACGTTAACAAAAAATTTGATCAACTTTTTTCAACCATTTCAACACACGTCAAATCCACCGAAGATGAAAGGTTGGCGATAAAAAGTTCCCGCGAGAACAAGGATCAGGCGCCCGACATGCTAGTCTTGATGCAACCCACCAAGCATCTCACCGGCGCGACTCTCGAGTCGGCGTTGAAATTGAAAAACGACATCGTCAAAAAATACGGGATGTAGTTTTAGTTTTTTATTTTAGTTTAACGTAATGTTTGTCGTTTTTTATTTTTAGTTTAACGTAATTTGTCGTTTTTTATTTTTAGTTGTAATTTTAAATTTAAGTTTAATTTTAATTTAGTTTATGAAATTATTTATTGTGTTTTTATTCTATTTTTAATTTAGTTTTTAAATTAAAAAGTGAGAGTTAGTGATAAATGACGATTTCTGAAGATAAAAAGAAGAGAAAAAAATATTGACTTGATGCTAAGACGACAAGCAAAAAGTAATATAAGAAAAAAAAATGATATTTCATCAATTTTTTTTTGGAACCAGTTGTAGTCGGAACAACCTCGCTTGGCCTCACAATCCATTAATTACTAGTGGCGGACTTGTCGGCTCCTATATTGCTAAATTATTCAAGAGCAATCTAACTTTAGTTAATATGTATGATTCTTTTTCCTTCTCCTCTTTAATTTCTTCTTTTCCAAAATTTCCATTTTTCATATTTGGAATCAGATTATTATTAGGGGTTTTGCAATCCAATTCTAATACAAATTTATTAACAAATCTTCAATTTTTGAATTTTAACATCAATTTTTGGATTTGAAATTAGAATTCGTACTCATAAGTCATAACATTTTGATTTAAATATATACATGAATGAGTATTTTAAATTCACCAATAAAAATCATCAATCAATAATCAATTAGTAATCACATCCTAGCCTTTTATGAGTTGTCATACTCGTTCGATCATCCAAGGTCATTGCTCCTAGGTCATCGTAGACTCATTCCCCAGTTAAACCAAGACAACTAATATTTTCAGATAATAATATAATGCTTTGTTCCTTTTAATTTATTAAAATCTGATTCATATTAGTTGTTCTACATCACTTTCTAGTTGAAGATGAATATCTAATGAAAGTGATTTTAGTTGTCGATAAATGATGTATTTTAAGAATTTGTTTAGTCTTTGTTACATGAGATGTAGGATATAGTTGGCCTCTTAAATAGAGCTTTGAATTTATCATGGTCATTTCATTTGTATTATAAGAAATGTGTCTTATTAGTTACTAGATGAATAATGTGCTTCGTAAATCTAAGGGCTATTTTGCAGCACCTGAATGATTTAGATATGAACTATTCAGACGTCTAAATCATCAAGAGACTCTGAATAAAGAAAAGCTTTGAGGTTAAAGAGTATATGTAGAAGTTTTTTTAAAAAAGAATGGTTCGAACGCTCTGAATAGTTTCGAACCTCTTGACCATTCAGATTAAGAGGCTATTAAATACCCCTAATTCACTTTAATGATTGTGTTTGGTTTAAAGAGTTCCATCATTAGGGTATTCTACGTGTTTTCTTTCAGATATGAATATCATGAAAACAACTATTAAATAGGTTGGATGCTTCAAGATTCACATACACGGTGATTGTTGTGTTAATTTAGCATTGTGTACTTGAATGTTTTTCTTCTAGCTTTTTATGCCTAGTCTCATATATATCATCACTTGTTAGACGTTTGGATTGCTATCCATAATCGTCACTATGGTGATCTATCGAAAAGTATTAGCAAGCTCTTTATGGCTCCAAATTATGATGAATTAAATAATTTTTTTTTGAACATCAATAATTTATTAAAGCAAGCAGGGAGCTTGCAAAAGCAACAAGAGTACAAAATGAAACAACAAAAATACAATGAAGGGGAAATATAACCAGCTATAAAACTGACAAAACAGCCGCAACTTGTTGCAAATGAGATGAAGAACACACAGACGAAATTAAATTTGATATTTTCTCATTAGCTTAGAACGAAAGATCAAACAATTATATATACAGAAGAAAACTCTACCAACTAACTGTTAACAACCTCTCTAACACAAAAGACGAAACTACCCTTGACGGGTTAACTAACTAATAACAAGGACGAAACTACCCTTGGTAGTTAAACTTGTGTCTAACACCCCCCCTCAATCTGGAGGGCATGGAAACAACTTCAGATTGGAGATTGCATCAGAATGTTTAGGGCCCGGTAGTGATTTTGTCATAACATCAGCAAGTTGATGAGTAGTGGGTACATGTGAGAGAGTGATTAAACCACTTTGAAGCTTCTCTCGGACAAAATGACAGTCGATTTCTATGTGTTTCGTACGCTCATGGTAAACCGGGTTTTTAGCAATGTATATTACAGCTTGGTTGTCACATTTCAACGGAATAGGAGTAATGTTTGAGACTCGCATTTCTTCAAGAAGACGGCTTAACCATGCCAATTCAGCACAGACTCTCCGCATGGAACGATACTCCGCTTCAGCAGATGAAAGAGAAACTGTGGTTTGCTTCTTAGATTTCCATGAAATGGGATGATCTCCAAAGGTAATGAAAAAGCCACTAACGGATCTTCTTGTAATGGGACAAGATGCCCAGTCAGAATCGCAGTATGCAGTGACATTGTAAGAGGAGTTTTTGCGAAAAAATAATCCTTGAGTTGCAGTGCGTTGTAGATAATGTAGTACATGAATAGCGGAATCGTAATGAGGTTGACATGGAGTTTGATTAAACTGACTGAGATGTTGAACAGCATACGACAAATCAGGCCTGGTATGTAACAAATAGTTGAGTTTGCCTATGAGTTGACGATATAGAGTAGGATCCTTTAATGGGTTTTCCATAAGAGGTTGTAAAGACAATCTTGAAGGTAAAGGAGTGATTGCAGAAGCTGAAGCATCAATTGAGTATAGACGAAGAAGTTCTTTGACGAATTTTTGTTGATGCATTATCATACCTTCACTTGTTGAACGAAATTCAATTCCCAGAAAATAGTTGATCAGTCCTAAGTCTTTAATTTGAAACTTGCCATGTAAAAAGGATTTAAGAGTAGTGATTTCTGTTGAATCATCACCGGTGACAAGTATATCATCAACGTACACGGCTACAAGGACAATGTTAGTGGGTGTCTTTTTAATGAATAAGGAATGATCATTATGCGATAATTGATATCCTTTGGACTGTAAAGCATGTGCTAACTTGGCGTACCATTGTCTCGATGCCTGCTTTAAACCGTAGAGAGATTTATTAAGCTTGCACACGTAAGAAGGCGATTGAACAGGAAAACCAGGTGGAACCTTCATGTTTCCTCATGAAGGTCGCCATGTAAAAATGCATTGTTAACGTCAAATTGATGCAAATCCCATGATTTCTTTACAGCAATTGAAATAAGACACCGAATGGTATTAAATTTAACGACTGGGGAGAAAGTCTCATGAAAATCAATGCCTTCTTTTTGGGTAAAACCCTTTGCAACTAATCGAGCTTTATGCCGTTCGATTGACCCATCAGCACGAAGTTTAATCTTGTAAACCCATCTGCAAGAAATGGGTTTCTTACCTTTAGGTAACTTGACTATTGTCCAGGTGTTGTTATCTTCTAAAGCTTTAATTTCTTTGGACATAGCATCTTCCCATTCGATAATCCCTTTAGCCTGATGATAAAAGGCAGGTTCGATTTGTTGAACAGTTGCATGAAAAGCATGATTGGTAATAGGAAGTGAAGTAGAAGAAAGAGAAGGATCAGCAATACAAATATTAGTGATTGTAAAATGACAAGATTGTGTGTTGTTAGAAGGAATCTGATCACAGACATAGTCTTGAAGACAAAGAGGTGGATTACGTATTCTTGTATTTCGTCTTAGAGAAGGTTGAGAGGGAAGAGGAGCTGGAATAGTTGGAGGTGGATTATCATTTTCAGGAGAAGAAAAATTAGGAGAATTAGGATAAGAAGAATCAGTGGAATTGACAGGAAGATATGATCGAGTGATTGAGGTGTCAGGAGAAATGGATGATTGTAATGGAAAGATATCTTCAAGGAATTTAATATCTCTTGATACAAAATGCGTTTAGTAGTAAGATCCATTACTTTGTAAGCTTTTGCTCCATAGGGATAGCCAATGAAGATACATGCAGTTGATCGAGGCATAAATGAAAGGTTTTCTGCAAACCATGAACTAAATAACCTAAGTTCACATGCAACCTATAAGGATCTATGTTTTCTTCCAATTGAACATATAACAAAAACCTAGAGGCCAGAAAAAGAAACTAAAGATCAAAACAGAAAAACCAACCTTTATTTCTTAGAAGCTGAGCAGCAAAATTATCCTGCCTCAAATGAAAGTCACACCCAAGCAGAGGAGAGGAGAAATCGAAAATCCAGAGAGAGAGATCTGAAGTTGGCGTGAATATGAGGTGCCAGGGGGTTCCTTTTATAGCCTCCAAGGGTTACACCTGAAACCCTAAGGAGCCTCCAATTGGACAAGGCTTTTGACCACTTGGACCAGGCTTACCAAAACCCTAATTAGGGTTTCGCCAAACCCTTGGGGAAGCCTCCAAGGTGGTGCCACTTTTGGTCCCTGGTTTTCCTGGCCAGTTATTCAACTATTGAATAAATACCAAACCAGTCCCTGCACCTTTTAATTAATTAATTTAATCTTCAAATTAAATCCAATTAATTCTAGATTAAATCTCAATTAATTAATATAGTTTCTAATTAATATATTAGCACTTAAATATATTAATAAACCATATATATATTTTCTGTTGATTTATTATACAGTTAATAAATCAACTATTCTCTCTACTGAATTTTCTACCAAACCTCCAGCCATGAGGGCAACCCAAATGGACTGTGCTTCTATTAACTAGGTAAATACTAATTATTAGTCATGGCTTAGACACCTAATCCAACAGTCTCCCACTTGGATAAGTCTATGACTATAATTACCAATTTAGCCTCTAATTAACTAGCACTTGTAGCTTCCTAGAAACCAATGCCAAACTCTGATCTAATCAGTTCTGTCCATAGATAAGTGATCAGATGATCCTCCGTCCAACAAGATATTTTCAGACTCAAGACATGGATAAAATCAATCTGGTCTGATTCACTGTTCCTCGATTTCCGATTTGCATATGACTCTTAGACTACCAATTTAGTCCCGGTTGGCCAACCATTTTAGTCAACTTCAAAAATCATCGAGAGGCCTACAGATATCTGTTTCCCGTTAGGGTCAAGGGACGAATAAACTTCGACTCATATACTTATGTCTTTTACCAGACAAATCACTCACAACAATACGTTTTATAACACCGAGTTACCGATGCGTTTTCATATTATCAATGAATGACCGTCTAGTAAATCATAACTCATATGTCTTAGCTTAAAGATCAAAAGATATTATCGTCTCAATATTGCTCGTGATGTAATCCATGAAGCAATCCATCGAGCGCGGGTTTATCCAATACTCAAATCTCCATTTCCAAGTACTCACGAATGGTTCAGCAATCCAATTGCAATGTCTAACTCCTTAGACAATCTATTACCAATTCATGACAGTCTTACTTCACACTTACTCCCTTAAAGTGTAATCGACTGTGGATATTTGAATAATCCAATTATTCAGGAAGTAAAACATGCAAAATGAAACACAATGATAAAGTACTGACAAGAGTAGTAAACCATAATAAATCTCTATTATTAAATCACAAGAGTCAAATACAATACATTGTTACAAGTTTCGAACCTATCTAATTACTAAAACTTATATCATCTCTTAATCCAATGCTCCTAGCATGCTGATTATGCTTAATCCTACTCAGAGCCTTTGTCAAAGGATCTGCAGGATTATCTTCCGATGATACCCTCTTTACAAGGAGGTGACCTTCTTCTACCCTATGCCTGATGTAGTGGTACTTTCTGTCGATATGTCTGGACTTTCCATGATCTCGCGGTTCCTTTGTCAAGGCGACCGCACCTTCATTATCGCAGAACAGTTCCAAGGGCTCCTGAATACTCGGGACTACTCCAAGGTCACCGATAAAGTTCTAAAGCCAAGCCGCTTCCTTTGACGCTTCACTTGCTGCTATGTACTCTGATTCGCACGTAGAATCAGCCACTGTTTCTTGCTTGGAACTTTTCCAAGTAACTGCTCCACCGTTCAAAAGGAATACCCAGCCCGACTGAGACCGACCACTGTCTCTATCCGTCTGAAAACTAGCATCTGTATATCCTTCAACTCTCAAGGTATCACTGCCACCGAGGACTAACACCATGTTCTTTGTCCTTCGCAGATACTTGAGTATATTTTTCACAGCTATCCAATGCGCCCTTCCAGGGTTACCCTGGTACCGACTGACCATGCTTAAAGCAAAAGCCACGTCAGGGCGAGTACACGTCATAGCGTACATGATCGATCCCACAGCCGAAGCGTATGGTACTCGACTCATCTCAGCTATTTCCTCGTCTGTACTCGGACTTTGAGTCTTACTCAATTTTGTATTACTTTGGATAGGCAGCTCTCCCTTCTTGGAATTTTCCATACTAAACCTCTTTAGTACCTTATCCAAGTATGTACCCTGACTGAGTCCAATCAGTCTCTTCTTCCTATCTCTCAATATTCTAATCCCAAGAATATAGGCAGCCTCTCCTAGGTCCTTCATGGCGAAACATTTCCCAAGCCAAGCCTTAACATCATGCAAGGTTGGAATATCGTTTCCCATGAGCAGTATGTCATCGACATACAGCACCAGAAAGGTGACTATACTCCCACTAGCCTTGACATATACGCAGGACTCATCCTCGCTCCTAGAGAAGCCAAACTCTTTGACTTTCTCATGGAAACAAAGATTCCAGCTGCGAGAAGCTTGCTTCAATCCGTAGATTGATCTCTCAAGCTTACACACCTTATTAGGATACTTTGCATCGACAAAACCCTCTGGCTGATTCATGTAAACATCCTCAGTCAGCTTCCCATTAAGGAAAGCGGTTTTGACGTCCATCTGCCAAATTTCATAGTCATGAAATGCAGCTATGGCCAGCATAATCCTAATAGACTTTATCTTAGCTACTGGTGAGAAGGTCTCGTCATAGTCAACCCCTGGGGTTTGAGTAAAGCCCTTCGCAACCAGTCTTGCCTTGAAAGTGTGTACCTTTCCGTCCATGTCGGTCTTCTTCTTGAAGATCCATTTGCACCCGACTGTCTTTCGACCCGGTACATTGTCAACCAAGTTCCAAACTTGATTGTCATACATGGACTTGATCTCGCTATCCATGGCCTCTTTCCACTTGGTAGACTCAGGGCCCGCCACTGCTTCCTGGTAGTTAGCTGGTTCATCCAAATTTATCAGTGTCCTATCACTGACAAAAGTGTCCCCATCCGAAGTTATATGGAACCCATAAAACTCGGGTGGCATGCTAACCCTACCAGAACGCCTAAGAGGTAAGGATACATCTGTCGGGCCAACAGGAACTTCTTCCTCATGTTGGTTGCTAGTTTCTCCTAAGGTTGCGTCATCTGATGACTCTTGAATTTCTTCCAGATCAATGGTACTCCCACTGTCCTCTTTGAATACGAGCTCTCTCTCTCGAAAGACTGCTCGTCTAGCTACAAAGACCACGTCCTCGCTCGGTCTGTAGAATAGATATACAAAGGACTGTTTGGGATAACCAATGAAGAAACACCTTTCGCTTCTGTCTGCGAGTTTGTCTTGAGTCTCTCGTCTAACGAAAGCCTCACAACCCCAGACCTTGATATGTGCCAACGAGGGAGCTTTCCCCGTCCACATCTCATGAGGTGTTTTCGCAACCTTCTTAGTTGGGACAAGATTGAGGATATGGGCGGCAGTCTCTAAGGCATACCCCCAGAAGTGAATGGGAAGTGAAGCTCGACTCATCATGGAACGAACCATGTCCAACAGGGTTCGGTTGCGCCTCTCTGCAACACCGTTCAACTGTGGTGTCCTGGGAGGTGTCAACTGCGAAACTATTCCGCATTCCTTTAGATAGTCTAGGAACTCGATACTTAGATACTCTCCGCCTCTGTCGGATCTGAGCATCTTTATCTTCCTGCCTAATTGATTCTCTACTTCGTTCTTAAACTCTTTGAATTTTTCAAAGGTGTCCGACTTGTGCTTGATCAAGTAGATGTAACCGTATCTACTAAAATCGTCGGTAAAAGTCACGTAGAACCGCGTGCCATCCTTTGTGGTTGATCTGAATGGACCACACACATCCGTGTGAATAATGTCCAATAGACCCTCACCTCTTTCAAAAGACCCTTTGAAAGGTGATTTAGTCATCTTGCCCAACAGACAAGATTCGCATACATCATCCGACTTGAGGTCGAATGATTCCAACACTCCATCCTTTTGGAGTTGGGCGATGCGTTTCTTGCTGATGTGCCCGAGTCGACTATGCCACAGACATGCCTTTTCCACGTCACTAGTAGAATCAATATAATTTACACTTTGTCCTAGATTGTCAACACATTTCACAGTTTCATACACACCATTACAAGGATAAGCAGTGAAATTCAAAATACCATTTTTGAAAACAGAAATAGATCCAATATTATTATCAAAAGAAAAATGAAATCCTTGTCTGAATAATGCGTGAAATGAAATAATATTTCTTGCCATTTCTGGCGAATAGCAACAATCTAATAAATCTAAACAAACTTCACTACTAAGCACTAAACTATAAACTCCAATCTTGGTAACAGGGGACGATCTCCTATTGCCCATGATCAAGTTCAGTCTACCGTGCTCCACCTCCCTGCTTTCCCTTAGGCCCTGCATATCAGAACAAATGTGAAAACCACATCCTGTATCAAGGACCCAAGAATTAGAAGATGGTGAGTTTTTAGAGATAGTGTATATACCTGCTGTCGATGGCTTTACTTTCCCATCCTTGACATCCTGCAAGTATTTGGGGCAGCTTCTCTTCCAATGGCCCTTCTCTTTGCAGTAAAAACAGTTGGCTTCATCGGGGTTGGCTACACAAGGAATTTGGGAAGTCTTGGTTCTTGAGCCATTACTGGATGACCCGACCTGAACCTTTTCCCTCCAATTTTGCTTAGGAGGGCCCTTCCTTTTCTTTCCTTTGCCACTTCCAATGGCTAGAACGGGCTGATTAACCGAGGGTACACTTTTACCCTTCATCCCGTCCTCAGCTACTCGAAGCATGCGATGCAACTCAGCCATATTGGCCTGATTGTTGTTCAAATGATAAGCCAGCCTGAACTGGTCATAAGAACTCGGCAACGAGTTAAGCACTATGTCAACGGCCAACTGTTCCGGTACAGGCATCGCAAGCTTTCTAAGCCGCTCCACGTAACCTTGCATTCTTTGCACATGAGTGCAGATGGACTCTCCATCTTTGGGTTTGCTGTTCGTGAAGTCCTTGACTACCTCGCACCTCTCGATGCGCTCTTGCTTGCGGAACTTTTCCGCAAGTTCCTTGTGCATCTCATAGGGCCAGTAGTCTTCGTATATTCTCTGCAATTCGGGGTTCATTGTGGCGATCATGATGCAGGCCACTTTGGTTGCATCATCAGTATGTTTTTGGTACGAGGCAATTTCCTCGGGAGTAGCAGTTTCGGGGCCGACATCGACAAGCTCGGTCTCGAGAACATACTCTTTGTTCTCATACCTCAGAGCCATCTTGATGTTTCTAATCCAGTCATTATAGTTTGTCCCGTTCAATTGAACCTTGGGACATAGTGAGAGGATTGAGGGAACACTGGAGTTTGATTGGGGAGCGGATTGATCAGCAGAAGACATCTATAAAAGAAGGTAAGTTTAATTAGATACTTGTCGGTCCTTATAATAACCCAATATAAAATAAGGTTAGGATCCAACTATAACAATTTGCAACATAGAAGAGGGATGCCGTAATCTATAAGCAAATTTTATAAAGGTAGGCGAATGACGATTCAGCCGATTCCACCGCGGAAAAATAATCTTATTATAAATGGAATTCCTAGTTTCTTATGAGATTTATTGAACTGTTCAATAGCATGTTTAATCTCGGATATGCCCCACCGTTTGTGACTGGGATGCCGAGGATCACAAACCGGGTGTGAATAACCATGCAAATTAGCTTGGTGCTCTCGGGATCCATTATCATCTCAAATTGATGTGCCGGTAAACCACACACGCTCCATCAACAATGATAACACCCGAGACACCCATTGCCACTCTTTATGAACCCCTATTGGTGTGCCGGTAAACCACACACGCTCCACCAACGTTTCATAAAGTGCAATGTGCAATTTCATGGGGTAGCATCAAATTCACATTTTCCTAAAGTAACTAGATTGGGATTTTTTGTGTAAGGTTCTAGTACTTTGATCATTATACTTTTAATGATTAAGTGGTCCTTGTCAAACCCGTTCGGCTAACGACACTCGACTGACCAGGAGAGCGGTGGGTAAGAGTGGATACCCATTAGACTAACATTTTATAGTCAGTCGCCTTATACCCTCTTTATAGGACAGTTTTGTGAATGAGGCATACTTGCGGTAAGACTAACCAATTCTCTTATATATAAATAATTAACTTTTAATCATAAATATATAAGATATATTTTAATCTTATTAAAATATTTTAGAATTAATTTATTCAGAATTTTCGCTAATTTATTCTAATTATTCGAAAATTTTAAATTAATCCTTTAAGCTGATTTAATTTATCTTTTAATTAACAATTAATTAAATTAATTAAATCTAAGATAGATATTATAAATTAATCAAATTAATTTTCTATCTAATAACCCTAGTTGGTCGAAATTTGCATGCAAGGCAATTAGGGTTCCAGTTATTCAATTTAGTAAACTACCAAAAATAACAACCAACTAAACAAGGCAAGCAAATCAAAGGGGAAACAAAGGGTGGCGGCTAGGGTTAGGAAACCCTAGCCTAGATTTCGACCAAAAACCATTCCAAGGAGTGTTTTTCGCAAAAACACTCATGACACAAACAATTTATGCAGTTTATATCAATTCAACAAGAAAACAAAACAGGCTCTGATACCACTGAAAGGTTTTCTGCAAACCATGAACTAAATAACCTAAGTTCACATGCAACCTATAAGGATCTATGTTTTCTTCCAATTGAACATATAACAAAAACCTAGAGGCCAGAAAAAGAAACTAAAGATCAAAACAGAAAAACCAACCTTTATTTCTTAGAAGCTGAGCAGCAAAATTATCCTGCCTCAAATGAAAGTCACACCCAAGCAGAGGAGAGGAGAAATCGAAAATCCAGAGAGAGAGATCTGAAGTTGGCGTGAATATGAGGTGCCAGGGGGTTCCTTTTATAGCCTCCAAGGGTTACACCTGAAACCCTAAGGAGCCTCCAATTGGACAAGGCTTTTGACCACTTGGACCAGGCTTACCAAAACCCTAATTAGGGTTTCGCCAAACCCTTGGGGAAGCCTCCAAGGTGGCGCCACTTTTGGTCCCTGGTTTTCCTGGCCAGTTATTCAACTATTGAATAAATACCAAACCAGTCCCTGCACCTTTTAATTAATTAATTTAATCTTCAAATTAAATCCAATTAATTCTAGATTAAATCTCAATTAATTAATATAGTTTCTAATTAATATATTAGCACTTAAATATATTAATAAACCATATATATATTTTCTGTTGATTTATTATACAGTTAATAAATCAACTATTCTCTCTACTGAATTTTCTACCAAACCTCCAGCCATGAGGGCAACCCAAATGGACTATGCTTCTATTAACTAGGTAAATACTAATTATTAGTCATGGCTTAGACACCTAATCCAACAATAAATTTATCCCTTCCAACGGATGATGTAGCAACAAAGCAAAGGCAGCCAAAAGTCTTTATCATTGAAATATCAGGTTTACAATTGTGTAATATTTCAAATGGTGTTTTATGGCTAAGAATCTTTGAAGGCATTCGATTAATAAGGAAAACTGCAGTCTTAGCGCATTCGCCCCAATAAGCTACTCCTAGTCCAGATTGAAAATAAAGAGCTCGTGCAACCTCGAGAATATGTCTGTGCTTACGTTCAACTAAACCATTTTGTTGTGGGGAATATGGAGTAGAAACTTGATGTATAATACCTTGAGAGTCGAGATAAGTACTAGCATCATTACTGGAACCCAACTCGTAAGCATTATCTGTTCGAATGATCTTAATAGTTTTGGAAAACTGAGTTCTAATCAGGGCAATGAAGTCTTTGATTAAAATGAAAGCATAACTTTTGTCTTTCAGAAGATGGATCCAAGTGTGACGGCTATAGTCATCCACAATTGTTAGAAAATACTTATACCCGTCATGTGTAACATGTTTGTAGGGACCCCATATGTTGATATGTACTAAGTCAAAAGGATTTTTGGTACTGGATATGCTTTTAGGAAAAGGAAGTCGATGTTGCTTAGCATTAGAACAAGTAACACAATCATGAAACATAGTAGAGGATGAATAAGAAAGAATAGATAACTTGTCAAGTTTGTGAGATGAAATGTGTCCAAATCGTCTATGCCATAGTAATGCATCTGATTTTGAGTTTATTACAGATGTATTCAAAAGGGTACAAAAGGAAAATACAAAAAGACTAAAAGACAAAGAATATTTAATTGTCCGATGATCGAATACGTATAGATCGTTGGCCCTCTTTCCAAGGATTCCAAGAGCTAAGTTATTCTTAGAGGAAGGGTCCTGCATGAAACAATATGCATTGGTGAAAAGAACAAAAGTATGGAGTTGAGAGGTGAGTTTTGTTATTGACACTAAGTTGTATTTGAAGCATGGTATGTAAAAGACACCATGAAGAATGATATGCTCATGAATTTGAACATCACCAATATATGAAACACAGGTGGTGTGTCCGTCAGGAACACCAATCTGTATCGGATGAATCAGTTTAGTCATAGAAAGAAAAAGAGAATTGTTAGAACACATGTGATCTGTGGCACCTGTGTCTATAATCCAAGAATAGTGTTGATGGAGTAAATGAGCTGATTTATAAACATTTGAGGCAAAATGTTTAAAAGAAAATGAAGATTTACCTTCAGTGTTCATCGCTCCTTCTGTGAGAGAAAAATTCACTTGATTAGGAGGAGTTGATTGAGAGACGTTGGACACATTAAGCAATTGATTTAATTGGTTATATTGTTCTTGTGATATGGAGGGAGGAGCGACACAAGCAACATTTTGAACTGTAGATTTAGGATCATCTTTCTTATTCTTTGTAAACTTGAAATTTGGAGGAAATCCAATTAATCGATAACACTAAGATTTTGTGTGCCCTGATTTCTTGCAATGGTTACAGGTTAAGGACTTCTTATTTGTAGTATTATCTGTTGAGACTGCCATCGCAATTGCTTCTGTATTAATTGGAGATTGTATAAGAATACCTCGCTGTCTCTCTTCCTGGATGATCATTGAATAGACCGTTGATAAGCTTGGTAATGGCTTCATCATTAGAATCTGGCCTCTAAGTATCTTGTAGGATTCATTAAGTCCCATTAACAACTGAATTAATCGTTGTTCCTCCAAAAACCTATGAATAGCAGCAGCAGATTGACAGGTACAGGGAGGAACACCTTGAACTAACCGTAATTCATCCCAAATCTTACTTAATTTGGTGAAATAGGTTGAGAAATCGTCCGATCCTTGTGAAAGAGAATACAACTGTTGTTGAATTTGGTACTTCAAGGCTCCATCTGATTGCTCATATCGATTACACAATTCAATCCAGATCTCACGAGCTGTGGGAAGAAACAAATGACTTTCTGCAATGTTTTTATGAATCGAATGAAGAATCCAGCTAATTACCATGGAATTAGCTCTAAACCAGTGCAAGAATGAAGGATATGAATCAGAGGGTTTAGTGATGTTTCCATCAACGAATCCAAGCTTGTTTTTGGCTGCTAGAAAAATCAACATTGATTGTTTCCATGAATTGAAGCCGATTCCATTGAATTGAGTAGAAATTAGAATTGAACTCGGATTGTCAGAAGACGCAATGAAATATGGACTGGAAGGATCGACTGAATTGGTAGTTAAACTTTCTGGATTAGAAGTAGACATGACTTGACAGATCGAAAGAGAAATTTAAAGAGAATCAAGCAAAAATGGTGGATTTTTGCTCTGATACCATGTTGCAAATGAGATGAAGAACACATAGACGAAATTAAATTTGATATTTTCTCATTAGCTTAGAACGAAAGATCAAACAATTATATATACAGAAGAAAACTCTACCAACTAACTGTTAACAACCTCTCTAACACAAAAGACGAAACTACCCTTGACGGGTTAACTAACTAATAACAGACACAAGAAATACAAAGGACGAAACTACCCTTGGTAGTTAAACTTGTGTCTAACACAACTAGACAAGCAGCCAAGAACCGCAAACAACTGATTACAAAGATGAAAGAAAAGCCGCAACTCCAAGAAGATCGCCAAAAGAATCGTGTCATCAGCAGCATCTGAGCACTTGAAATGACCAAGACAATCCACGCAAAACAGTCTTCATTTAAGTGGGATAAGGCAGCTCCAAAACCGCATCAACGACAAGGAGGGACAAGAAAGGAATTCAGGGGTTAGAACAACACTTGTAAGAGCATTGAGCATATGCGAACAAACCCCAGCAGCCAAGAACACCAAGTCTAGGAGGGAGAAGGCCAATTGACATCTATGGGACACTCAAACCAAACTGCGTCATAGCATAGGCAAGAGAGGCCAGAGAGACTTCAATATGAACAGAGCACCAGGACCATAACAAGATCAAGTGAACTCAAGTGAACAGGATCCAAATACCAGGTGGAAAAAAACATTTAACCACTCCCAACCAGATAAGAACCAAGAATTACCAGGATATACCAACTTATAAATGTAAAAAAGATGCAGACACCCACAAAATCTAAACTAACACACACACGCCAAAATAGAACCCGCCCAAACCACCCCGACCCAACCACCCCGAGCAATTAAGATAAAACACGACACAGACACGAAAAGAATTGCGCCTCACAACAGGGGAAAACTAAAAACCAGAAATGACTGACATACAAACCTAAGGACAACCTACCCAGGAAAAAAGACTCCAAATTGAAACACTAAACCATAGCAGACACATAAGAACATTGTTGTAAGGAGCAAGCACCAAAACCAAAAGGAACCCGACTCCACCCAAGCCCCCAAAAGCAAAACAGAAAAAGAACCGCCTGCATCAATTTTAGAAACAAAATTGAAATTTTAAACAGTGGAAAAACTCTCAATCAAAGAGTCTCACCAATTCCTCACGCGCTTAAGATAAGAGACCAGAGTTAAAAGGATGGAAACACCATGAGAACCGGTCTAAGGAAAAAAATTTCCATGAAACTTTACCCAATTATACAAGCAAAGTTGAATCTCATCAACTACCTTGGGGGGAGATGACATGACTTTGTTTTGATACTAAAGTAATATGATGCTACTAGTTAGACCCCATATTTTGAATACACTCTTTTATTTATGATTTTGTTTATGAAAGTTATTTTAATTGGTCACTTCTTGAGTGTAATCATTTTCCTATCTACACTCTTAATTTCTCTTTCTTTATATTGTGATATAGATCTTTTAAAATATTTAAAATCATTTTTAAAGTATTGTTATTTTTATTACAAATTAAAATTAGTCTATTTAAGATATTATTGTTTTTACTACAAGTTACTCCGATTTTTTTCTTTCAAAAAACTAACTTTTTAATGTTATCTAATTCAAGTATTAAATTTACTTTAAAGAAATATTGATTGCCAATAATTAGTTTAAACCATGTATGATAACTAAAAAGAAGATACATATCAAATATTAAGTTGATTTATATTTTATAAAAGCGATTAAACCATATATATATATATATATATATATATATATATATATATATATATATATATATATATATATATATATATATATATATATATATATATATATATATATATATATATATATATATATATATATATATATATATGGATCAAATGAGAACCATTTTTTTCGTAAGAACATAGGAACCTTTTGACTGAATTTTTTTTTTCAAAAAAAATGACTTAATACACTAAGTCGCTTTTGTCAAAAAATTTGAAAAAAAAAATATGCATATACGAAATGTGCACATATGCACAAAACGTGAACATATACACATTTGCGAAAAAATGCATATGTGCACATTTCGTGTATACATATTTTTTTTCAAATTTTTTTTTTTTGACAAAAGGTCTTAAGTATAAGCGACTTAGTGTATTAAGTCATTTTTTTTTAAAAAGAAAATCTTAGTAAAAAGGTTCCTAGGTTCTCACAAAAAAATGGTTCTCATTTGATCCTGAGTATATATATATATATATATATATATATATATATATATATATATATATATATATATATATATATATATATATATATATATATATATATATATATATATATATAATAAGTCCAAAATTTTGAGTTAATTTTTTATTGGTATATAACATTATCGCATAACCATTGGATATAGTTAGATATATATTTTATAATATAATTTTGTATCAAGTATATATATATATATATATATATATATATATATATATATATATATATATATATATATATATATATATATATATATATATATATATATATATATATAATAAGTCCAAAATTTTGAGATAATTTTTTATTGGTATATAACATTATCGCATAACCATTGGATATAGTTAGATATATATTTTATAATATAATTTTGTATCAAGTATTTGTATGGCAAAATATGTATAGGTCGTGCTTTGAATTATATAATCAACTTATGCGTCATAGTTCTATAACACCTTTTATCCATATAACGGATTAAGTATGAATATATTTGATTTTTTATAATTGTCTTTTATTATTATAAATGTGTACATAAGTTAGATATAAATAAATTATATTACTTTTATATGAATATTAACTGTGTATAAAAAAAGTTATGATCAATGTTAATTGTATATAATAAAATAAATATATGATATGTATAATAAAAAAGATTGATGATTCATGTATTAAAAAAGATATTCTTAATCATTATTAATAGTTATAGGTAAAAAAAATTCAAACTTATTATGTAATAGTTATAGTTATTTAAGGAAAAACAAGACGTATTCATTAAGGGTATATTTAGATTTTGGAGAAGGTCTAAATAGATGGACCCAAGCATAATATGGTTGTATTAAATTCATTAGAAATTACTTTACTTTCTATTTGTCGATGTTTAATATGATTGGTACTTTAGTTACTACATTTTGTTATAGTTCTAAGCTTTGTTATCTGGTTTTATTTTGAAGTTCTTGATTCGGCCGCCCACTTCTAATATTCGTGCTTCGTCCATGCTTGCCACTTAAACCTAACATCGTCTTCTCAAGAACTTCATCTAAATACTCATATGAGAACGAATCATGCAGTTTCTCATGTGTCCAAACCTATAAAAGGTATGTCCATCTAAAATTATCATATAATAAATTTTCTCTAACATATGGACACATGTTCTTGTCAAGAAGATTTTTATTTTTATTTTTTACTTTTTGTTATTATTTAAAAATCAAAAAACATAACATTTCTATTTTGAAAATACATTTTTCCTCAAGTAGTATAAATGGGTTCTAAAGTATATTTTCCCAAAAGAAAATTTCACTATTTATTCTTACATTCAATATTTGTTAACACAAAAACAATCTCTTCAGTGTTTTCTTGGAAAATATTTTTTGGCTGAATTTATTTCACACCAAATCAAAAATCATTTAAAATTTGAGATCATTCAAATTTAAGTTTTTACATTTGCAATCTAAGGTACTATTTATTTTTAAGATTAAAAAATATTAACAGTCTTTTTTCATATCTGCAGAAAAAAATAGCGGTGTGTATAGGGCGGTTTCGGCGGTTAATGATCAAAACCGAATCATAACCAAAGCATTCGATTAATACATTTTCTTAACCATTGGATGATGGTTAATATTGGTTTCGGTTAACGGTTAAATCGGTTAAGTTGGTTATGGTTATCGGTTTATATTGGTTAACCATTAAGATTAGAACATACAAAAACTAAAGTACATTGGTACAAAGTATGAGCAACAAAAACTATATTGTTATAAGTTAACTAAAGTGAATAACCATTGAACTAGTTTATAAAATAAACATTGAACCAAAGTCGATAAACACTTGAACATTATTAGAAAAGAAGACGCAATGTCAACCAAAAAAACATCATTGAACTAGCGTTTATCCCATTTCATGACCATTAATTAGGTTTCACTGTTTCAAAATTTGAAGTTTTGCTCGGTTTATAATCATGAAGAAAAATAAAAACCTAACTATTACTTAAGTCTCTAATCAAGCAAATTGATATGAAACGACAAAACTTGTACCAGACTATAAAACATAATTCTAATATCTAATCAAGCAAATTGATATGAAGCAAAATTTGTCCTTTTTTCACATTAGAATATTAGTATATTACAATTAACGTAAACTAAAGTGTACCAAAATCAAGATTACAATTAATATAAATTCACTAAGATCAAAGATAGTGGTAATGAGATAATCGGCTGATTGAGGATTGGTCGCTGAACATGGATTCGACGTTGAAAACAAGCCACCGAAATGACGAAACGACGAAACGTGATGACGTCCAACCCTCGTAACCTATATATC
This sequence comes from Cichorium intybus, assembly GCA_023525715.1. Lineage (NCBI taxonomy): Eukaryota > Viridiplantae > Streptophyta > Magnoliopsida > Asterales > Asteraceae > Cichorium > Cichorium intybus. Next base: position 51,813,090 of record CM042014.1, on the reverse strand, counting down.
CTCGATTGTTTTGGACTTTTTAGGCTTAATAATTAATCAATTTAATGTTTCCTATTAAACTAGTAACATATAAACTATATATATTATTATATTTATGAACCGTAATTTAATGTTTCCTTCTGAATTTGTAACATATAAAATATGTATTTTTATATTTATGGGCAGTTCAGTTAATATAGGATCGGTTTCCTTATAAAACCATAACCAAACCATTATATTTCGGTTATCAAAAATACAAACCAAAACATTTGGTTTAATAAATGGTTGGGTTTTATCAGTTATTTCGGTTTTGGTTCGTTTTTTTGGTTATTATTCTCACCTCTAGAAAAAAAATGTGGACAAAAAGTATACAGACCGAAAGAAAAACAATTTTTTTTTAGAGTGTGCAGATTCCATAAATTATATTAGGCTATGAGGAGTGCATCCAACGCAACCGGCGTGGGTGGCGTGGCCGTGGCTCGGCATGGAGAAGGCAACGGCGGGCAACGTGAGGCACTCTTCTTCTCTCTCTGTCTCTCTCTTCTTCTCTCGCTCTCTCTCTTCTTGGGCACAGCAACATCCGGTGGAGACCATCTCCTCCACGACGTGGAGGAGGGCGTGGCTGACGTGTCGGCATGGGGAACGTGAGGCACTCCTCACAGCCTTAGGGTTAGATATTAGAAAATGTTTTCCAAACCTAGAAAATACTTTTTGTCTTGAAAAAAATGTCAAAAAGATTTTTTTCATATCGTTTGTCTTAAGAAAAACAAATAGTTTTTCCCTCAAATATCTTTTCATTTGCAAAAATAAAAGGAGAAAAAAACATTTTTCCAAAAAATAGACACAATCTAAGTGATTCTAAATTATATATTTTGTGATAGTTTAGTTCGATTCGGTAAGAATATCTACAATAGTTAATCACTATTAAAACTTGTTTACTATGTCAAAATAATAATAAGATGTTTCTAAAAAAAATTTCAAATGCATGAACTCTTTATGAAAGTTTTTTAATAATTAAATATTATCATTATTATTTGAAATGATTATAAAAACTTTCTTTTAGTTTTTTAATCATACACCATATTTTATACGGCAAATTTCAAAAAAAGACACCAACTTTTAAAAAAATTCGATTTTGACACTGTGTTATTAATTTTTTCAATTAAGTCACTATGTTTTTAATTTTTTTCAATTAAGACACTGCGTTTTCAAATTTGTTTCAATGTTGACCACATTACCGGTCAACCCGGTTGTCAGCCACCTGGGTGTCAAATTTGAAACAAAATTAAAAACATAGTGACTTAATTGAAAAAAATTAAAAACTTAGTGACTTAATTAAAAATAATAATATAGTGTCAAAATCAATTTTTTTTTAAAAAAGTACGTTTTTTTAAGTTGCAGTTTTATCATCTACAAAGTTTAAACATTCGTTTAAACTTTAAACCATGTTGGGGCTCTTTAGGGGATAATCACCAAAATTATTAAATTGGCCTGTGGTATCTTATTATTGAACAATATTCTTTTTATATTTGTATGATTTTTTTGCTTTGTATTACAAAGATTGTTAAATTATCACAAAAACAAAAATTATTAAAGTTGAATGTTTTTAGTGCGATATTTAGTATCAAATTTTAATTAAAAACCTTTTATAAAAAATCACTCGAGTTTAATAACTTTTTCTCTTATTATTATTATCACTTTAACAAACTATTGCTAGGTTACAATGATGCCAAACTTGGATGACTTTCATAACATAAAAGAAGTTGACATAATTTAAAAAGGTAGTGCTATAGTTACCCCAATTTTTTACTATACCCCTCCTCCTGATTTGACATACTGATTTGTTTTATCCTAATTTCGTCTTTTATTGTATTTTTCTTTATTATTATTATTAATATTATTATTATTAAATTAAATATATTATTATTATTATTATTATAAAGAAACGGATTTGATGTTTTGTTTTGGAATCTTTTTACGTCGGGCATATTACAGACGAATTTCATCCATACGTCGGGCATATTACAGACGTGGATGGAGATGGAAATTGTGGATTTCGGGCTATATCAGTTTCTCTTAGTGGTAATGAACATTCTTGGGAACAAATTAGGCATGAGCTACGCAACGAGTTAATAACACACCATCAAGAGTATGTCATGATTTACGGTGATCTTTTAAACCGCATAAGTCACTCGTTGAGTTTCTCTGGATCGGGGTTTGCAGGACGTGAATATTGGTTGCAAATGCCCGACACTGCTATTCTCATCGCTAATAGATATCATGTTATCGTTATTTTCCTAAGCAATAGTGGTTCTTCAACGTGGTTCCCACTTCGGTATGGCCCGCAAGACATCCCAAATCCTGCATATGTCGTTATTGTCTACGTTTATGGTAACCATTATGTGAAGGTTGATTTACAATGAGCGTATCCAATGCCTCCTATTTTGTCCAGACTTGTGCGTGCGTACAGATCAGAACATTCTGTTGAATGGGAAACATTGTATGCTGCTCGGATAAATGTTTATGCTCGTTATCCAGATAACGCACCACGCAATTGTAATACTGGACCATTTACTATCTCTGATTAATAAGACAAACTTTGCTTTAGTATTATTATTTATTTTGTATTTTTTTATACAATCGTTCGAATTTGACATAACCGTTTTGATATAATTTTATAAATTTATAAACGTCGTTCGTTGTGTCGTAATTAATAAAAAACTTTTGTTTTATTGTTATTAAAACATAAAAATTATAAAAGGTAAACTTATTATTATTGTTTTCTAATAATAATAATAATAATAATAATAATAATAATAATAAAACAAATCAAATATTATTTGTAAAAATAAAAAAAAACAACAAAAAGAAAAAATAGTTAAAAAAACAAAAAAAAAACACAACAAAAAACAAAATTTCACATCAGATGGGGTATAACTAGACAATAGGGGAGGTATGTATAGAATGACCATTTAAAACCTTGACTCATCCATGCGTAAATTGTGTATATACTTCGTGTAATCTAAATTATATATACATTAGTTTTGTATATTTTAACGCATGTCCTCTGTGTAGTTTTACGATTTTAAAGCACGTATTTTAAATCATAAAATTATAAATTATTAATACTATTACAATTGCTATTACTGTTATTCATGGAGATAAGAACAAGTTTACGTTTATAAATGATGGTGGGATTTCATTGTCACGTATTGCTCCTCATTAAATGATTATTTATTACAAAAATTCCATTTGAATTTGGATTTGAATTTACTGATTAAAGAAAAGTAGAGTAAATTACAAAAAATGGTGCCTATGTTTTACTTAAAACTACAAGTTTAGTCTAAATTTTGAAATTGCCTCCTCGATGTCGTCCTTATATTTGCAATTGATTACTGATATGCTCCACTAAAATGTGCATACAGTAATCATAAAAAGAAAACATTTTTTACATAATCGTCAAATACTTTGAAATGTGCATATAATTTTTAAAATTTGTTAATTAACTCAACTATTTTAACAACCAATGAATCTTCTAATTTAAAAAAATAATAATAATAAGTTTTCAGAAAATTTCGATTTTGACACTGTTATTTTTTTCAATTAAGTCACTATGTTTTCAATTTGTTTCAAATTTGACACCTAGTTGGTTGACAACCGGGTTGACCGGTTACGTGGTCAACATTGAAACAAAATTGAAAACATAGTGTCTTAATTGAATTTTTTTTAAAACTTAATGACTTAATTGAAAAAATATATAACACAGTGTCAAAATCGAATTTTTTTAAAAACTTAATGTCTTTTTTGAAATTTACCCTATTTTATATTAATATATTTTATCATTTATGTAGTTAAAAGAATGATAAACAATAAAAATATTATATTTTTAATTTGTATATTTTATTAAATTAGATTAATTAGTTAAAACGTAGTTATAATTGATAAAATGAATACGCTATTAAGATGAGAGACATAAAATACTACTAAAATAAATTATTAAATGGTTAATATAAAATGGTAAAGAGATCGTACATCCATTGAGGTATGACCTGGTTAATTGAATAATAATAAACTATAAATAACCTTTTTATTAATAATGATTTAAATGTTTGGTGTGAAATAGCTAGCTGATAAGCTAACTTATTTTTTTTAAGCTTTTTTAGATCGTCGTGTTTAGGAATCTAAAATGTAGCTTATAAACAAGTTTTTTGAAAAGCTAATGGGACTAGAGTTTCAACGAGCTTATTGAGTTTTTTTTAAAATTTTCTCAAATATACCTTTAAAAATTATAAAAAAAAACTCATTTTTCTACAAATCATTTTACGACATTTTAATTTTTCAGCTAAGTTATCAGCTAGTTTCTACCAAACGTCATTTATCAGCTATCAGCTAGCTTTTCAGCTAGTTCACCAAGCATAGCCTAAGTTATAAATACTATAAAGAGACCAATTTGTCAATATCATTAAAATATAAGAGCATCAACTATAAATACTTAATATATTTCTACTTAAAAACATTATCTTTGCGAGTTCATAATTCTATTTATGTATATTTGTTAGGTTAACACCACTTATTTTACAAAGGAGAAATGGTGGGAGAGGATAATAAAGCTTCAAAATCTTACAAAAAACACCATTAACTTTTTTTAGTATAAAAATACCATTAAACTATACATTTGTAACATATGACCATTGAAGTTATCAATTTGTTCAATAAACATCTTTCCATCACAGACTATAGTGGGTTAAAGGACACTGACGTAGGATGGTAACAAAGTTTCAAATTTGTACAAAAACATCATTCAACTTTATTTAGTAGAAAAAACCATCAAGCTATAACATTTATACGCATATGACTATTGAAGTATCAATTTAAAAAAATACATTTCTGGCTCCAGCTGATGCGATTGGTACCAGATCCAGACAGAACTGATTCAGAACCGAAAATTAAAAATTCAAGGAACTGAGAACTAAACTATATTATGTGGGTGCGATAGTGATTCATTTTTTAGAGAGATACTTGGTGTACATTGATAAATATACATGAGATTGGTCAACAAAACTCTAATTTTGTTTAATAGGTAAGGAAAGACGCCTCAAATACGACATGTATTGGGGCGATTTTGAGAAGTTAAATGACAACTTGCACTTTGAGGTTTTATTAGATCTACAAATGAAGATTGAAGTTCTTAGACATGCCTTCCAGAAGTTGACCATGTACACTGTAACATATAAAAATATCATGTCACCCTTTGATATTGATATGAAGTTAGGTCTTTGGTTTGGGGGGGGGGGGTTGAAAAGAAAATGGAGGGTTTGTTTAATACGTACAAACAAAAGTTTGACAATGTCAAGTCTCACGTATTGTCTCAAGAACGTAGTAGTCAAGATTTGGTTTGTGGTGATGACAAGAATGACTTTTTGGGTGATTGTCTAAACGTGGTGGACAACAACTCCTTTCCATTGCAAACAGAATTAAGGAGATACTTGAACGAGTAGATAACTCCATACAATATAGACTTTGATATTCTTTGGCGGCGGAAACATAACATTTCACATTTCTCAATTGTCTATTGTATAACCAAAAGAATACTTATATTAATTTATAGTGTTTATTAAATTTTACAAGTTTATATGTTTATGCTCTTACATATCTTGGCAATTCAAAATTTGACTGTGACATCTGAGTAAGCATTTAGTACTAGCAGACGTATAATAGAAAATCGGTACCTGGTATCGGAATCGAACTGGTACCGTACCCACATATATCAGTTCGGTTCTCAATTCCTTTAATTTCCAATTTTCTGTTTCGATTTTCTCGGTTCAGGGTGGTTCAGTCCGGTTCCGAAACCAATCCTAACAACAGTAGGTAATGGAAATTAAGGGGGAGGGGGGGGGGGGGTTTGAACAAATTGATAACTTCTTAGGTCGTAAATTTGATGATATTTTTTATACTAAACAAAGTTGAATGTTGTTTCTTATACAATTTAAATCATTGTTGTCATCTCAAGTCATTTCTCTTTTCTAAATTTTTATTTTGATAGGGTGAAATTCGAGTGAAGTCTACTATAGACATAGACGATGACGTAAATGATTTTTTTTTATATATTTTAAACAAATTGATAACTTCAATGGTTTTATATATACAATAACTACAATTTGATAGTCATTTATATATCAAATAAAATTGAATGGTATTTTTAATATAACTTTAAGACTTTATTATATTTTTAAGTCATTTCCCAATTTCAAAACATAAAAATCCTAAAATGTTGATTTTAAATATAAAGAATATAAATTTTCATTTCAAAACAAGTAATCTTCGTTTGTGTTTACACAAACTTTAATATCTTACTTCCATTTTTGTGATAGATTAGTCTATTTTCATAGTATTGCACAACTTTCTATGCAGACAGTACAAGCAGTTTTAGCATGGGTTAAACATAGCCCACCCCCATGTGATCAGTGATGTGCCCAAACCGACAACATTCAACAGCGACACACCATCCCGATATCACATCGTTCATAATCATGTGTACGATTCAAATCCAATCATGTTTTTTTTACTCCGACACCTGCTAAATTTACCGTCTCGAATCTTCTCTCATTATGCTTACAGATTCCTCGTGAAGTCGTGATCATTCAAATCACCGCCGTACACGTGGTTAAGCAGTATCTACGGTGGTGGTAGGTCACGGCGGCTGACGGAGGTAACGGCGTTTGAAGGTGATATCAAGGCCAACGGTGGCCTCCTTGGTACTAGCGCCGATCGTCCGTATGTCTGTATGCTGACAGATAAATGGGCTTCAATTACACCAACATACGACCGTTTAAAACTTGTTTAAAATGACCAAAAACCCCTTCATTCTTGTTGTGAATGGAATGGGAAAAAATTAATTGCAGCACATCCTAAAAGGCCTGTTTTGGGAAAAATCCGTTTTGTTTTTTAGGTGTGCGTTTATTACTCGTGTTAATTTTATAGCAATATAAATGAAATGATTAATAGGATTTTGTTTTGGTATTTAAGGGATAAATAAGAAAAAGTGAACCCATTTTGTTGATTATTATATTTTAGTTATCGAAGTTAATATTGTAAGTCTAGAATATTTCTCCTAACTGATTATTGCATTAACAAAAAGGTTAAATATATGTATAAACAATTTTTCAGTAAAGTTTTAATATTTTGGATAAATTTTTATTTGTTTTTTTACCATCAATCTATTTTTCTTGTAAAATGCAAAGTCCAAGTATTATGAGTATCTTTTGTCCTAGATTGTATCGGTTATAATTTTAAATACCTTGATATCGTATATAAAATATGGATACATTAATGCGATATCAAAATACCCCCACACTTGACTTTTCTTGTGCTCAAGCAAATTAGAGTTTTTCAGCTATTAAAATCATTACATTAACATATTACAATACCATTACCGATATATAAAATAATAAACAAAAACAAATACATAAACTGTACCTAGAATCATATACATAGTTGTGTACATGTCTATTTTAAATGTTCATGCCCCAACTAGATTTCCTTCCTATAAACAACAAATATCTAGCATGCCAACTACTCATTTTTGCATCCTATATAAATATACTTTTCAAAAATCTCATAGCCTCATTTTTGCTTTTATTGTATTGCTATTCTTATTGTTTATCACTTCACTTCCAATAGCTTACGCAATCTTGAAAATTTTGTATGGAAATTACTTATGCTACACTAATTATTGCAAAAATTCTTAATCATTTTCTCACCCGTACATTTGAAACTCGTGACTTCTATGGAACTCTTGATTACAAATTTTCAGCTCAGGACTGTACAGAGTCTACTCATTAAAATTCCATATGCCACTAAGGGAATTCCATGACATGCATTTATAGCTCGTGTAACGAACTTTTGACAAAATCATCACAAGCCAGTTGGCGTGTAACACCCTATACGAGTCTACTAAATCGAGCTATAAAACCCACAAATTGAACTCCCTTCCCAAATCTCAATCTTTTGATTTATTTTTATTTTGATATAACTTTAACCACTACAACTTTTACTTTTCTTGAGATTTTTATCATTCATCTCATATTTATTTATTATATTGAGACTTTTTTATCAGTTCAGTCACAACATAAGCCTTATATGTTTGAAACCTTAGAATCTAACTCAACCTATTTTAGCTAGGACTTAGCAATGCATACGACTAAAATGATACTTTTTGAGAATATCATGTACTAATAAATTCCTAAGGGCTTTATTTTGTCAACAATGCAAAATTATGTTGTAACTAACACACTAACCACATGCTAACTTACAAGTCAAACATTTAATGGGACGGTGAACACCCACATTTACTATATATGATAGCTAAGTATACCTTAAGTACCCATTTTCATCCGTTAGTTCAGATATATTTGTATTACTTATTCAATTATGAAAAAATGTTAAAGTAAAATTTTTAAAATTAGCCAAATAAACCTAGATGCTTAATGTGTGCTTTATCAACCCCTACCCCACACTTAAATCATACAATGTCCCTATTGTATGTACAATTAAAATAAAAGAATGTATAAAAAGAAACAGACTCCCCTGTGATATTGTGGAGAAGGTCGACACAAATTTGACATATTGTTGAATTACTGAGTGTGCTGAAAAGGAACTTCCTCTGCCATGAACGATATTTCAGAATATAGTAATAGACACTTCAAAGGATAATGATTATGCATGTCTGGCATAATGCTCAATATAGTGGATGAAACATAGACACGTCGTGTAAGTCAGATAGTGAACTATTCAATCACAAGTGTAACACCCGGTTTCTCATTTTCAGGATAAACTGATAATTTAATCAAAATAACTATCATTTAGGTGCAATCCTCAAAGATGAGTAACAAGCTTTACAAGATACTATCAAAAGCATAGTTTAAGTGCTTATTTACATACAAGAAGTTTCATACTAGTTTTCTCAAAAACCAAATGTTTACAAAAGACCAAGTCTAACACAAGAAAGTAAGTCCAAGTCCAAAGTCCATATCTTTTCCAGCTAACCCTCCGTGATGCGTTTCCCACGATCTGCACTTCCAGAACCTAACACAAATAACATTAACAAACAATATATGAGCTTTGAGAGCTCTATGAGTAATTAAAGTTTATTTTGACAGCAATTGCCCATCATCTCATTCATATCATTCTCAATGAACCATCTTGATTCTCAACATATGCTCATAATGAGGTTCATCTATCCAAGCACTCATAATTGGTATACTCAACCAATTTCAAAACAATTCAAGTCATACTCCTTTCTGCAATAATCATCAAAACCAACACATAACTAATCTATTAATAACTACTCACCTGTTGTGGAATCGATATGTGGAACTCCTGCACCTCGTGTGTGCTCCTGCCTAGCCTTAACTGTAGCATAACAACTCATTTTCATTACTCAAGTTAAGAATAATCTCAATCACACTCAATAGTTATCATAATCAAGGAATTTGTATCATTGAAGCAAATTACAATCAAAAGATAACTACAATATCAAAGTTACAGCTTTCAATTTCATCTCTTTAACATATATAACCCTAAGAACACAATACAAGCACTTCACTAGCTTGGGTCTCGAATTAGAACTCTCTTACACACACTAATCCAAGTAAACTCACTCTAATTCATGCTAGTTGCAGGTGGTTCATCAAAACCACCTGGAACCATCTCAAATCAAACAACCCAACCATTGAAATGAAGTCAAAATCAAAGGGAATTACCTTTCAACCGTAAGGAATCAAATCCTAGCTTCAATTCTTGAATTATAGACTTCAATTTCGAGTTTAGAGGTTTAGGATTAAGTTTCTAGGGTTTTGGAGAAGTTTTGTTTGAAGTGGATATAACCCAAAATGAAAGAAAATCGCACATTAAAAACAGATCTGTGCGCGTAACACGGCCCGGGTTGGATAAACCTGGCCCGAGTTTTTCCAAAATAAAAATCCTCTGTTTGCCTCTGTTAACACAGCACGGTCCGGGTTTTTCCATAATAAAAATCCTCTGTTTGCTCTGGATCGAAACACGACCCGTGTTCCTCCAACACGGCCCGTGTTTCCTGCTGCAGAAGCTAAAAATCATTTCTAATACTCTTTTCAACATCCAACTTTTCCTAGATGAGTTTTTATCTATCCTAATTCATATAATAACTCAATTAATCTTTGTTTAATATATAATTAACATATCTTATCACAAATTTAAAGTCATGGTATTACAACAAGTTAGAGATGCAACACAACATGTAAAGTAATGTAACGCGTCGCGTACTTTCTTTAGATAACATGGACAATCGCGAGGCAAAAATACACTATATCCAGTATGAAAGGATGACACAGATTGTGTACCCTCACTCTATGTAGGTCTTGGTTTAACGTGTTTTGATCAAGAACCCACTTCACCAATAAGTAACATTCTCTCTCTTACTCGAATATAATATCGACAAAACTCATGTGTAACCCTCACTTAGCTTGTAGAAACGTATCACAAACTCCACTCGTATCTCACTTGTAACAGACGATGTCGCTCAATATTACATCATTCATCAGCCTAACATGTTGAACTGACTGCCAGCGTCTAAGAGGGTTTACCTATAATTATTGTCAAACACGAAAAAGAAAAGTAACTTACAACAAATACATACATACATTCAGTTTTGTTTTGCTACCTACCAACTAAAACATAATCGATGTCTCTGTCTTGGTGGAGCTGGAGCTGCCTCCTCCTCAGCAAGAACATCGACCACATCAGCTGGGTCGACATATGCAATCTCATGGCCCATCCCCGGTGCATCTGGCCGTCTTACCACCTGCATAACCTCCAAAAATGAAGCATCCATCACACAGATCGTACTAGACCATGCTCTCGAATGTATGTATGTATGTATGTATGTATGTTGGTGGCAATATGCTTATAAAAATCAGAATTTTAACATCCATGGTTCTTTCAACAAATAAGTTGAATAAGTTAAACAACTTTATGCTAAAACAAGCCTCAAATTCAAATCTAAAAACCAAACTTTCATTAAAAACCAAGTATCACACTAGGGTTTTATCCCAAATTCAGCTACATATAACATAAAGGTTCAGAATCAGAAGGTAGACATGATAGAATAACAAATCGAATCTTGAAGTCGAATGCTTTAGTGCTAAACCTTCAACCTCGTGCTTAGAATCCTTACTCCTACCTTGGATAGAGCTAAAACCTTCAACTATGTTTGGAAGGTAGAAAAGTGTCGATTAATATCGAAGAGGATTGGTTAATATCAAGTATCTTCAAGTATATTCGGTTAGGGTTTCCTTTATTTATAAGGATTTTAAACTGCCTCGGGAACGCATCGCTATGACCTCTGAAGCCCGTAGCGTTCTACGTCTCTATCCCATATTTAACGCAATTTTTATCCATGGTCATATCATGAACTCATGTAATGGCATAGCGACGATGAAAACATCGCATCACCGTCTTCTTTTTAGCACTGTGTTCTTCAGTCAACAATATTTTCTTTGAAGCTCGGCTTTAGGGGGTGTTCGGGATTGCTTAACAAAACTCCTTATTGACTTATTGGCTTTTTAAAAAGTCAATAAGTCAATAAGTGTGTTTGGAAAATGTTAATAAGTCAATAAGTCACTTTTTAAAACTCCTTTTCAATATAACCAAATAAGTCAAAAATGTATAAGGGGGTGTTTGGGATTATGGTGGCTTTTAACTTTTTGACTTATTGGCTTTGAAAAGCCAATAAGCCAAAAATAGTGTTTGGGTAAGAAATAAGGTTTTTTAAATACTCTTAATAAGTCATAAGTCAAAAGTTAGGAATAACTAACTTATTAGCTTTTTGAAAAAAATGAAACTATGTTTTGACAAAAATACCCTTAATAAACTCTCTCACACTCTTTTCCTCCTATTCTCTCTTTTCCTTCCCTTTTGGTCATTTTACAAATATAAAAGCTGTGACAACTAAAACTTTCTTGAGTTATATGAACTTAGTTTCCGCTAAATATAATATTTTATATGTGCATAAACGTATCGTAATAGCTTTATTTTATTAAGAAAGTAACTCAAGTCAAATAATAGTAACATATGAACTCAAGTAGAAATTATATCGCATAAAGGACCTAAAGAGAATTTGTTTTATTTAGCAATATTTAAAAATTAATATCTCTAAATATAAAGGGAATTAGGAAAGGGTCATCAAGGTGACTTTGGTAGTATTTGAGATAACAAAAATATAGGAAAAAGAATCGGGCCATTTAGAGTTGTAACGAAGGAGACATGAAGGTTTTAAAATGGCCCAAAAGTGACAAAAATGACCAAAGAGTAATTTTCAAAGGTTAATAACAAAAAATGTATACACATTGAGACCTGAGTCAGTAGAGCAAAGTTGTAGATCTCGTTCCCACCTTTCTAGAGGTATAAAGTTTGCATGTTTTGGATTTCGTACGAAGAAGTTATGCCCCTGCAAAGTTGAGGAAAAATAAATAAAGAGAAGCTGGAAGTTTCTCTAGACTAAGATGACTCGTCTTAGTCTTATAAAATCAAGTAAAATTTAGACTAAGAAGACTCGTCTTAGTCTTAAGTCTGGGAAGTGGAGGGGTAAACTTGTCATTTCAGTTTTTAAAACCCATCAGCCCCTTTTCTCGTGATTTCCTGTGTGCGACTCACTTTCCCAAACATGTAAAGAAATTTTAGAAAGAAAAAAGGAGTCGGGAGGGAGAGTTCGTAGCAGCCAAACACACATACGCACATCTCCCCACTGTGTGCGTGATTTTTCCGATCGAGAGAAGGGAAAAGGTGAGCCCAACAACGATTCCGAGCAGGAGAGTGATGGGAAGGAGCTGCACAGCAGCAACAGTCGTCGGAGAGGAAGGAAACCGGCATCGCTATTGCGATTCCGGTGAAATCTGGCGGCGGTGGCCGGCGGTAGCAAGGGTGAGAAAGTAAAAAACTTGTTCTTTATCCAATTTCATGTTTAGGTTACTTAAATTCCTGAAATTTTGAGACTTTGGACATAAATTGAAAGAGGGGATAATTGATTTTCAAACCCTAGTTCCTAAATCCAAAAATTTTACACATGCATGTCGAGATTGAGCATAGATTCTTGTTACTATCACTGTTGTGAGTAAAAAATCGCATATGACCTGAAAGTTTTGAATATTGGGTTGGAATCCTTGATGCATGTTTGAGAAAAGTTGAAAAGATGAAGAATTGGTGATCATATAACATTGGTTGTTGAGTTTATGTTAAAGATAATCTGTTTTTGAGTCAGATTTTTGTTAAAACTCGATATGATGAAACTGGATGTAGTTGGTATTAAACATTTGGAATTGGAAAGTGGAATGGAATTGACTTGTTGGAATTGAAATCTCCTAGATCAAGAGTGTGTAAAGAACACACCATGTTCAAGTTGAAAATTTTAATTACACACATGTTGAGGTCGATAAGTCTGAATAGTTGGAGCAATTGGTTCATAAAATTCATGCCTTGTGGACTTAATATTGCTAGTATGAACTCTTTTGATAAGGGTTGTAGATATGAGACTTAGTTAACATATGTAGTATGTTAATATTTGAATATAATACTAATCTTCTATATTATCAATATAGAAGCTAAGGAGTGCGCAAAAGCAAGTAGAGGCAAAGACTAAGCGGACCGAGGTGAGTATATGTGGCATTTTTCCCATTTTGGGGTACATGGCGAAAAGTTTATAAAGTTTTATGTGACTTTCAATGTGAAGTGTTTTATTATTTAGTCATGCTTACGAAAGTTTATTTAAATGTGTATGAAAGTACGTTTTGGCGTTTAGCCTATAAAAGATTTTTGAAAGAATGATTTGGCGTTTAGCCTATAAAAGATTATGAAAGAATGATTTGGCGTTTAGCTTATAAAAGATTTTGAAAGAATGATTTTGCGTTTAGCCTATAAAAATTATGGAAGAATGTTTTGGCGCTTAGCCTATGAAATGTTTGAGCCATATGTTGTTACGAAAGAATGTTTTTTTGTAATATGAAACAATGTTTTTGGCATATAGCCGTAATGAGTATTTGAGTAAATTTAATTTTTATAAATGACTGGTATTTTGAAGCAAACAATGTAAAGAAATGTGAATGAAAGGATGAAGTTTGGCCTGGGCAATGATGTTCCCGAAATGGGACTATAGAGGAGTCTACTGGGACGGTACCTATCCCTTCGCGAAGTAGATGTCCTAAACTAATGAGGCCAGGATGGACTGATCAAGTTCTCTCCATTCTGGTATAGACTTGGGGTATTAATGCCCTAAGTATAAAAATTAAGCATGTTATGATACCAGTCAAAGCATGTGAAAGATGCTGAGGTGGTTTGATTATGTTCTCACCATCTTCGTATAGACTTGGGGTATCACCAAGAGTGATTAAGGCCCTAAGTATAAAAATTCAAATATGATGAATATCAGTCAAAGTTAAAGAAAAGAAAATGAAAGTTTTATGACAACCATTTTGTTACTTAATTTATTTTGAAGGGCCTTGGAAAGCTAAGTATTTTTATATGATTTAATTATAAAGGTTTTGACAGCAAGTGTTTTTCTTTATATGATATGATCATAAATGTTTTGAAAAATGATTTAGTTATGCTTATAAAGTTTTCGTGTCCAAACCCATGTAGCTCACGAGACGTCTTCGTCTTACGTATTTTATTTTGATGCCATGTATTCCAGGTTCTAGTGACGATGAATAAGTAGCAAGTAGATGACGCGAAGATAATGGGATGATAGATGGAGTGAACTTTTTGTTGATGCAATGGTTTGTAATTCTAACTTGCTTGCTATGGTTTATTTCGGTATGAATTTGTAACACCCATGGTTGTAAACTTGCAAACCAAATGTTTTTGTTGGACCGCATTTTGATATTCATGTCTTATAGACATGAAGTACGTTAAGTATGTTAAAACCATAGCAATATAAAGCTTTATGAAAAATGGGGTGTTACAAGTTGGTATCAGAGCCATAGTTTAAGCGAATTAGGATTGGATCATTCCACTCCTAGGCTTAAACTCTGTAGGATTAGGAAAATAGCATTGCATGCCTTAAGAGAATAAGACTTGTAGGACACTTGGATTGTGTAGATGCCTGATTTTAGGCCAATGCCATGCTAATTGCTTATAATAGCTAAGCTAAGAATATATATATTATGGAATATTAAAGTACTGTAAAATTTTATAGAAAAGATGCGTATGAGAAGCGGTCAAGGGTCACGTAACGACGATCAGGAGGTTAACCGGGCGCCTCTCAATGTGAATCGGCGACTTCGAGCCGAAGCGGGTGGCAATGCTGGGGATAATCCCGATCCTGCTCCGGTTACAATGGAAGCAATACAAAAGCTTCTAAATGACATGCAAGAAAATAACAAAACAGAGCTACATCAAATTCTTGATGAACGTTTGGGAGCCCATTCCAAATCTCGTACTGAAACCTCTACACGGAGTAAGACTCCCGATAACGAATCGCCATCTCAAAACTCTACTCAAGGTAGTACTCAAATTGCTCAACCAATGAGGGAATGTACTTTCAAAGAATTCATGACGTGCAGACCTAAGGAGTATGAGGGTGTTCATGACCCTAAAGCGACAATGCGTTGGATTAACGAAATGGAGCAAATTCTAAAGATTTGTCGTTGTGATGAGGAGCAGAAGGTACTATTTGCTTCTAAAATGTTGAAAGGTGATGCTTTGACTTGGTGGAATGCGATCAGTCGTGCATTCGAGAATGATAACACTCCTCCCTTATCATGGGAAGAGTTTGTTGGGCGGCTAAAGACAAAGTATTGTTCGACTCGAAACATAGAAAAGCTCATCGATGAATTCTTTGCACTTCGCAAAGACAATTCTACTATTGACGACTATACCAAGAAGTTCAAAGATATGCTACCATTTCTTCAAGAAACTCTCCCTACTGAGCGAGGCCGTATTAATCGCTACCTTCACGGGTTGCCTGCTGAGTATATGGTAGAAGTGAGGAAAGCAACTACTCTTGATGAGGCAATTCTTGCGGCCCAGAGTGTAGAATATATGATTCTAAAGCAAACACAGGAGAGGCAGGCCTCTGGGGAGAAACGAAAGCAAACCGGTCATTCAGGCTCGAATAAGAAGAGCCGCTTTTCATCAGGAAGTTCAAAAAAAGAGGATGTACGTGAGTGTAGAAAATGTGGAAAATGGCATGGGGGTGAATGTAGGAAAGGGACGAACGACTATTTCAATTGTGGTCAACCTGGCCACAAGGCTCAGGATTGCAAGTTGAAGGATGCCCGAGAAGTCGAATGTTTTTCTTGTCACGAAAAGGGTCATTATAGTGCACAATGCCCAAAGAAAGGAAGTGAGACCCTTGCCTCCACAGCCAGCAAGAAGACGGAACCTGCTAAAGTAAAAGGGCGGGCGTTTCAGATGACCCTCGAGGAAGCGCTCGATGTGGATGCAGGTACATTTCTTGTAAATAAATTTCTAGCATACGTCTTATTAGTTTCGGGTGTAGATATCTCTTTTGCACCGCATGAACTCTGTCAACGTCTTAGGATACCACTTAAGTCCTTAGATAATAGCGAGGTGTTATTTGCGCTAAATTACGCATATGAGTGTGGCGATATTTTTGAAGTTTCTTAGTTGTTCTCAAGGATACTTCGTTGCCAGGAGTTAGTTAAGAACGAATGGAATTAATTCAGAATGAAGGCTATCATGAGATGATGGAAAGTAAGAATGGAAAAAGGAAATAGATTAATTACATGTATAAATCATGTAAATAATTTTACCTTAAACGAAAATGCCCTCCATTTTCGTTTAAGGGGTAGATGGGAAGATCCTAGGTGATTAACTATATGGATGTCCATAGTGACAAAATAGCGTTAGCCTAAGTCTAAAGACTTAGCGAATGGGATACAACAGAAGGCTAGGAGTGATGAAAGACATACCATGTTGCTTTATAACACATATATCATCAATGGGAGGATGATGCAAGGGATAGAACCCTATTCGGCTATATAGCGATGCGAGTAATGACAATTAAGAAGATTAGGAATCTCCAAATTATGAAAGACGATTACGAATACTAAGGGCAGATATTGATCCAAAAGTTGTCAGTAGTGACTAGGCCTATGGTACACGTGGAATGAAAGGAAATGGATGATGCTCTAATCATCTATGGATAACATGTTGACTTTATAAAGTCAAACCAATTGTGTCATATAAAGTTAGGAGTCCCCCGGGACTATAGTGGAAATTCATTCTTGTGATAATAAGTTAAGTGAATGGAACATGAGAAGTGAAAGTGGATTATGTCAAAATGTTGACTTCTAAAGGTATTTCACAAAGCAATAAGGACTAAGAGTCAGTTGCTTGTTAAGGACTTAGTAAGAAATTCTACTTTATATTGGACTATGCAGTCTTAAGTTAATCCCATTATCGTGTTAGTGATTCCGAGGACGGAATCCGTTTAAGGGGTAGATAATTGTGACAACTAAAACTTTCTTGAGTTATATGAACTTGGTTTCCGCTAAATCTAATATTTTATATGTGCATAAACGTATCGTAATAGCTTTATTTTATTAAGAAAGTAACTCAAGTCAAATAATAGTAACATATGAACTCAAGTAGAAATTATATCGCATAAAGGACCTAAAGAGAATTTGTTTTATTTAGCAATCTTTAAAAATTAATATCTCTAAATCTAAAGGGAATTAGGAAAGGGTCATCAAGGTGACTTTGGTAGTATTTGAGATAACAAAAATATATAAAAAAGAATCGGGCCATTTAGAGTTGTAACGAATGAGACATGAAGGTTTTAAAATGGCCCAAAAGTGACAAAAATGACCAAAGAGTCATTTTCAAGGGTTAATAACAGAAAATGTATACACATTTAGACCTACGTCAGTAGAGAAAAGTTGTAGATCTCGTTCCCACCTTTCTAGAGGTATAAAGTTTGCAAGTTTTGGATTTCGTACAAAGAAGTTATGCCCCTGCAAAGTTGAGGAAAAATAAATAAAGAGAAGCTGGAAGTTTCTCTAGACTAAGATGACTCGTCTTAGTCTTATAAAATCAAGTAAAATTTAGACTAAGAAGACTCGTCTTAGTCTTAAGTCTGGGAAGTGGAGGGGTAAACTTGTCATTTCAGTTTTTAAAACCCATCAGCCCCTTTTCTCGTGATTTCCTGTGTGCGACTCACTTTCCCAAACACGTAAAGAAATTTTAGAAAGAAAAGAGGAGTCGGGAGGGAGAGTTCGTAGCAGCCAAACACACATACGCACATCTCCCCACTGTGTGCGTGATTTTTCCGATCGAGAGAGGGGAAAAGGTGAGCCCAGCAACGATTCCGGGAGAGTGACGGGAAGGAGCTGCACAGCAGCAGCAGTCGTCGGAGAAGAAGGAAACCGGCGTCGCCGGTGCGATTCCGGTGAAATCTGGCGGCGGTGGCCGGCGGTAGCAAGGGTGAGAAAGTAAAAAACTTGTTCTTTATCCAATTTCATGTTTAGGTTACTTAAATTCCTGAAATTTTGAGACTTTGGATAGAAATTGAAAGAGGGGATAATTGATTTTCAAACCCTAGTTCCTAAATCCAAAAATTTTACACATGCATGTCGAGATTGAGCATAGATTCTTGTTACTATCACTGTTGTGAGTCAAAAATCGCATATGACATGAAAGTTTTGAATATTGGGTTGGAATCCTTGATGCATGTTTGAGAAAAGTTGAAAAGATGAAGAATTGGTGATCATATAACATTGGTTGTTGAGGTTATGTTAAAGATAATCTGTTTTTGAGTCGGATTTTTGTTAAAACTCGATATGATGAAACTGGATGTAGTTGGTATTAAACATTTAGAATTGGAAAGTGGAATGGAATTGACTTGTTGGAATTGAAATCTCCTAGATCAAGAGTGTGTAAAGAACACACCATGTTCAAGTTGAAAATTTTAATTACACACATGTTGAGGTCGATAAGTCTGAATAGTTGGAGCAATTGGTTCATAAAAGTCATGCCTTGTGGACTTAATATTGCTAGTATGAACTCTTTTGATAAGGGTTGTAGATATGAGACTTAGTTAACATATGTAGTATGTTAATATTTGAATATAATACTAATCTTCTATATTATCAATATAGAAGCTAAGGAGTGCGCAGAAGCAAGTAGAGGCAAAGACTAAGCGGGCCGAGGTGAGTATATGTGGCATTTTTCCCATTTTGGGGTACATGGCGAAAAGTTTATAAAGTTTTATGTGACTTTCAATGTGAAGTGTTTTATTATTTAGTCATGCTTACGAAAGTTTATTTAAATGTGTATGAAAGTACGTTTTGGCGTTTAGCCTATAAAAGATTTTTGAAAGAATGATTTGGCGTTTAGCCTATAAAAGATTATGAAAGAATGATTTGGCGTTTAGCTTATAAAAGATTTTGAAAGAATGATTTTGCGTTTAGCCTATAAAAATTATGGAAGAATGTTTTGGCGCTTAGCCTATGAAATGTTTGAGCCATATGTTGTTACGAAAGAATGTTTTTTTAATATGAAACAATGTTTTTGGCATATAGCCGTAATGAGTATTTGAGTAAATTTAATTTTTATAAATGACTGGTATTTTGAAGCAAACAATGTAAAGAAATGTGAATGAAAGGATGAAGTTTGGCCTGGGCAATGATGTTCCCGAAATGGGACTATAGAGGAGTCTACTGGGACGGTACCTATCCCTTCGCGAAGTAGATGTCCTAAACTAATGAGGCCAGGATGGACTGATCAAGTTCTCTCCATTCTGGTATAGACTTGGGGTATTAATGCCCTAAGTATAAAAATTAAGCATGTTATGATACTAGTCAAAGCATGTGAAAGATGCTGAGGTGGTTTGATTATGTTCTCACCATCTTCGTATAGACTTGGGGTATCACCAAGAGTGATTAAGGCCCTAAGTATAAAAATTCAAATATGATGAATATCAGTCAAAGTTAAAGAAAAGAAAATGAAAGTTTTATGACAACCATTTTGTTACTTAATTTATTTTGAAGGGCCTTGGAAAGCTAAGTATTTTTATATGATTTAATTATAAAGGTTTTGACAGCAAGTGTTTTTCTTTATATGATATGATCATAAATGTTTTGAAAAATGATTTAGTTATGCTTATAAAGTTTTCGTGTCCAAACCCATGTAGCTCACGAGACGTCTTCGTCTTACGTATTTTATTTTGATGCCATGTATTCCAGGTTCTAGTGACGATGAATAAGTAGCAAGTAGATGACGCGAAGATAATGGGATGATAGATGGAGTGAACTTTTTGTTGATGCAATGGTTTGTAATTCTAACTTGCTTGCTATGGTTTATTTCGGTATGAATTTGTAACACCCATGGTTGTAAACTTGCAAACCAAATGTTTTTGTTGGACCGCATTTTGATATTCATGTCTTATAGACATGAAGTACGTTAAGTATGTTAAAACCATAGCAATATAAAGCTTTATGAAAAATAGGGTGTTACAAGTTGGTATCAGAGCCATAGTTTAAGCGAATTAGGATTGGATCATTCCACTCCTAGGCTTAAACTCTGTAGGATTAGGAAAATAGCATTGCATGCCTTAAGAGAATAAGACTTGTAGGACACTTGGATTGTGTAGATGCCTGATTTTAGGCCAATGCCATGCTAATTGCTTATAATAGCTAAGCTAAGAATATATATATATTATGGAATATTAAAGTACTGTAAAATTTTATAGAAAAGATGCGTATGAGAAGCGGTCAAGGGTCACGTAACGACGATCAGGAGGTTAACCGGGCGCCTCTCAATGTGAATCGGCGACTTCGAGCCGAAGCGGGTGGCAATGCTGGGGATAATCCCGATCCCGCTCCGGTTACAATGGAAGCAATACAAAAGCTTCTAAATGACATGCAAGAAAATAACAAAACAGAGCTACATCAAATTCTTGATGAACGTTTGGGAGCCCATTCCAAATCTCGTACTGAAACCTCTACACGGAGTAAGACTCCCGATAACGAATCGCCATCTCAAAACTCTACTCAAGGTAGTACTCAAATTGCTCAACCAATGAGGGAATGTACTTTCAAAGAATTCATGACGTGCAGACCTAAGGAGTATGAGGGTGTTCATGACCCTAAAGCGACAATGCGCTGGATTAATGAAATGGAGCAAATTCTAAAGATTTGTCGTTGTGATGAGGAGCAGAAGGTACTATTTGCTTCTCAAATGTTGAAAGGTGATGCTTTGACTTGGTGGAATGCGATCAGTCGTGCATTCGAGAATGATAACACTCCTCCCTTATCGTGGGAAGAGTTTGTTGGGCGGCTAAAGACAAAGTATTGTTCGACTCGAAACATAGAAAAGCTCATCGATGAATTCTTTGCACTTCGCAAAGACAATTCTACTATTGACGACTATACCAAGAAGTTCACAGATATGCTACCATTTCTTCAAGAAACTCTCCCGACTGAGCGAGGCCGTATTAATCGCTACCTTCACGGGTTGCCTGCTGAGTATATGGTAGAAGTGAGGAAAGCAACTACTCTTGATGAGGCAATCCTTGCGGCCCAGAGTGTAGAAGATATGATTCTAAAGCAAACACAGGAGAGGCAGGCCTCTGGGGAGAAACGAAAGCAAACCGGTCATTCAGGCTCGAATAAGAAGAGCCGCTTTTCATCAGGAAGTTCAAAAAAAGAGGATGTACGTGAGTGTAGAAAATGTGGAAAATGGCATGGGGGTGAATGTAGGAAAGGGACGAACGACTATTTCAATTGTGGTCAACCTGGCCACAAGGCTCAGGATTGCAAGTTGAAGGATGCCCGAGA
The DNA here is from genome assembly GCA_023525715.1 of Cichorium intybus. Lineage (NCBI taxonomy): Eukaryota > Viridiplantae > Streptophyta > Magnoliopsida > Asterales > Asteraceae > Cichorium > Cichorium intybus. The sequence continues at coordinate 51,791,284 of CM042014.1, read as the reverse complement.
AGTCGAATGTTTTTCTTGTCACGAAAAGGGTCATTATAGTGCACAATGCCCAAAGAAAGGAAGTGAGACCCTTGCCTCCATAGCCAGCAAGAAGACGGAACCTGCTAAAGTAAAAGGGCGGGCGTTTCAGATGACCCTCGAGGAAGCGCTCGATGTGGATGCAGGTACATTTCTTGTAAATAAATTTCTAGCATACGTCTTATTAGTTTCGGGTGTAGATATCTCTTTTGCACCGCATGAACTCTGTAAACGTCTTAGGATACCACTTAAGTCCTTAGATAATAGCGAGGTGTTATTTGCGCTAAATTACGCATATGAGTGTGGCGATATTTTTGAAGTTTCTTAGTTGTTCTCAAGGATACTTCGTTGCCAAGAGTTAGTTAAGAACAAATGGAATTAATTCAGAATGAAGGCTATCATGAGATGATGGAAAGTAAGAATCGAAAAAGGAAATAGATTAATTACATGTATAAATCATGTAAATAATTTTACCTTAAACGAAAATGCCCTCCATTTTCGTTTAAGGGGTAGATGGGAAGATCCTAGGTGATTAACTATATGGATGTCCATAGTGACAGAATAGCGTTAGCCTAAGTCTAAAGACTTAGCGAATGGGATACAACAGAAGGCTAGGAGTGATGAAAGACATACCATGTTGCTTTATAACACATATATCATCAATGGGAGGATGATGCAAGGGATAGAACCCTATTCGGCTATATAGCGATGCGAGTAATGACAATTAAGAAGATTAGGAATCTCCAAATTACGAAAGACGATTACGAATACTAAGGGCAGATATTGATCCAAAAGTTGTCAGTAGTGACTAGGCCTATGGTACACGTGGAATGAAAGGAAATGGATGATGCTCTAATCATCTATGGATAACATGTTGACTTTATAAAGTCAAACCAATTGTGTCATATAAAGTTAGGAGTCCCCCGGGACTATAGTGGAAATTCATTCTTGTGATAATAAGTTAAGTGAATGGAACATGAGAAGTGAAAGTGGATTATGTCAAAATGTTGACTTCTAAAGGTATTTCACAAAGCAATAAGGACTAAGAGTCAGTTGCTTGTTAAGGACTTAGTAAGAAATTCTACTTTATATTGGACTATGCAGTCTTAAGTTAATCCCATTATCATGTTAGTGATTCCGAGGACGGAATCCGTTTAAGGGGTAGATAATTGTGACAACTAAAACTTTCTTGAGTTATATGAACTTGGTTTCCGCTAAATCTAATATTTTATATGTGCATAAACGTATCGTAATAGCTTTATTTTATTAAGAAAGTAACTCAAGTCAAATAATAGTAACATATGAACTCAAGTAGAAATTATATCGCATAAAGGACCTAAAGAGAATTTGTTTTATTTAGCAATCTTTAAAAATTAATATCTCTAAATCTAAAGGGAATTAGGAAAGGGTCATCAAGGTGACTTTGGTAGTATTTGAGATAACAAAAATATATAAAAAAGAATCGGGCCATTTAGAGTTGTAACGAATGAGACATGAAGGTTTTAAAATGGCCCAAAAGTGACAAAAATGACCAAAGAGTCATTTTCAAGGGTTAATAACAGAAAATGTATACACATTTAGACCTGCTTCAGTAGAGAAAAGTTGTAGATCTCGTTCCCACCTTTCTAGAGGTATAAAGTTTGCAAGTTTTGGATTTCGTACAAAGAAGTTATGCCCCTGCAAAGTTGAGGAAAAATAAATAAAGAGAAGCTGGAAGTTTCTCTAGACTAAGATGACTCGTCTTAGTCTTATAAAATCAAGTAAAATTTAGACTAAGAAGACTCGTCTTAGTCTTAAGTCTGGGAAGTGGAGGGGTAAACTTGTCATTTCAGTTTTTAAAACCCATCAGCCCCTTTTCTCGTGATTTCCTGTGTGCGACTCACTTTCCCAAACACGTAAAGAAATTTTAGAAAGAAAAGAGGAGTCGGGAGGGAGAGTTCGTAGCAGCCAAACACACATACGCACATCTCCCCACTGTGTGCGTGATTTTTCCGATCGAGAGAGGGGAAAAGGTGAGCCCAGCAACGATTCCGGGAGAGTGACGGGAAGGAGCTGCACAGCAGCAGCAGTCGTCGGAGAAGAAGGAAACCGGCATCGCCGGTGCGATTCCGGTGAAATCTGGCGGCGGTGGCCGGCGGTAGCAAGGGTGAGAAAGTAAAAAACTTGTTCTTTATCCAATTTCATGTTTAGGTTACTTAAATTCCTGAAATTTTGAGACTTTGGATAGAAATTGAAAGAGGGGATAATTGATTTTCAAACCCTAGTTCCTAAATCCAAAAATTTTACACATGCATGTCGAGATTGAGCATAGATTCTTGTTACTATCACTGTTGTGAGTCAAAAATCTCATATGACATGAAAGTTTTGAATATTGGGTTGGAATCCTTGATGCATGTTTGAGAAAAGTTGAAAAGATGAAGAATTGGTGATCATATAACATTGGTTGTTGAGGTTATGTTAAAGATAATCTGTTTTTGAGTCGGATTTTTGTTAAAACTCGATATGATGAAACTGGATGTAGTTGGTATTAAACATTTAGAATTGGAAAGTGGAATGGAATTGACTTGTTGGAATTGAAATCTCCTAGATCAAGAGTGTGTAAAGAACACACCATGTTCAAGTTGAAAATTTTAATTACACACATGTTGAGGTCGATAAGTCTGAATAGTTGGAGCAATTGGTTCATAAAATTCATGCCTTGTGGACTTAATATTGCTAGTATGAACTCTTTTGATAAGGGTTGTAGATATGAGACTTAGTTAACATATGTAGTATGTTAATATTTGAATATAATACTAATCTTCTATATTATCAATATAGAAGCTAAGGAGTGCGCAGAAGCAAGTAGAGGCAAAGACTAAGCGGACCGAGGTGAGTATATATGGCATTTTTTCCATTTTGGGGTACATGGCGAAAAGTTTATAAAGTTTTATGTGACTTTCAATGTGAAGTGTTTTATTATTTAGTCATGCTTACGAAAGTTTATTTAAATGTGTATGAAAGTATGTTTTGGCGTTTAGCCTATAAAAGATTTTTGAAAGAATGATTTGGCGTTTAGCCTATAAAAGATTATGAAAGAATGATTTGGCGTTTAGCCTATAAAAGATTTTGAAAGAATGATTTGGCGTTTAGCCTATAAAAATTATGGAAGAATGTTTTGGCGCTTAGCCTATGAAATGTTTGAGCCATATGTTGTTACGAAAGAATGTTTTTTTAATATGAAACAATGTTTTTGGCATTTAGCCGTAATGAGTATTTGAGTAAAGTTAATTTTTATAAATGACTGGTATTTTGAAGCAAACAATGTAAAGAAATGTGAATGAAAGGATGAAGTTTGGCCCGGGCAATGATGTTCCCAAAATGGGACTATAGAGGAGTCTACTGGGATGGTACCTATCCCTTCGCGAAGTAGATGTCCTAAACTAATGAGGCCAGGATGGACTGATCAAGTTCTCTCCATTCTGGTATAGACTTGGGGTATTAATGCCCTAAGTATAAAAATTAAGCATGTTATGATACCAGTCAAAGCATGTAAAAGATGCTGAGGTGGTTTGATTATGTTCTCACCATCTCTGTATAGACTTGGGGTATCACCAAGAGTGATTAAGGCCCTAAGTATAAAAATTCAAATATGATGAATATCAGTCAAAGTTAAAGAAAAGAAAATGAAAGTTTTATGACAACCATTTTGTTACTTAATTTATTTTGAAGGGCCTTGGAAAGCTCAGTATTTTTATATGATTTAATTATAAAGGTTTTGACAGCAAGTGTTTTTCTTTATATGATATGATCATAAATGTTTTGAAAAATGATTTAGGTATGCTTATAAAGTTTTCGTGTCCAAACCCATGTAGCTCACGAGACGTCTTCGTCTTACGTATTTTATTTTGATGCCATGTATTCCAGGTTCTAGTGACGATGAATAAGTAGCAATTAGATGACGCGAAGATAATGGGATGATAGATGGAGTGAACTTTTTGTTGATGCAATGGTTTGTAATTCTAACTTGCTTGCTATGGTTTATTTCGGTATGAATTTGTAACACCCATGGTTGTAAACTTGCAAACCAAATGTTTTTATTGGACCGCATTTTGATATTCATATCTTATAGACATGAAGTACGTTAAGTATGTTAAAACCATAGCAATATAAAACTTTATAAAAAATGGGGTGTTACAAAAGCGAACACAAACACTTTTTTAAAATGACTTATCAACTTATAACTTTTTGTATCACATAAGCTAATCCAAACACCTTTTTAAAAACTTATTTTTTGAAAAGTCATTGGCTAATAAGCACTTTTGTCCAAAAATGCTTGTTAAGTTAAATAAGTATCCCAAACACCCCTTAAGTAAGGCCACTCTTACTTATTAGATCTCCTTATGACTTATTGGAACAAAAATACTATTTTTAAAGAAATCAATCCAGACACTTTTTGAACATTTATAGATTTAAATACCCCGATATCATGTATAAAATATGTATAATTAACGCGATATCACATATTATTTTCAATATTACAAATGATACTTTGTTAATGGTTATAAGCTCCACATGTGGAACCTTGGTGATATACATACAATGAATTAATATAGAGTATATGCATGAGAGAGGCAACTTGTAGCAAGTTAGAGTCTGACTACTATGACTTGTTGGATGAAGACTTAGAGGTTGAGTATCATTAGGGGTGCTCAAAAATATTCGTATCCGAATATCCGATCCGAAAATCCGAAAAGCCGATGCTAAATTATCCGAAAAATCGGATATCCGAATTTTCGGATATCCGATGAATTTTCGGGTATCCGAAATTCGGATATCCGAATTTTCGGATTCGGATTCGGATAGTGATTTTACAAAATTTCGGATAATTCGGATATCCGATATCCGAATTTGAAAAAATATATTTTCTTTTTTTATATATATTACTATGTTTCGTCTATTAATCTCATACTTTTTTTTCTTCGTTTGGTTTTGAATACCACAATGTAATATCGAATATGTTTATTTTAATATATTTATTGGATAAATGATTTTTTAGGCTAATTTAATTAAATTTGATTTTTTTTTATAAAATCGGATATCCGAAATGATATCCGAATCCGAAATTTCGGATATCCGAATTTCGGATATCCGAAATTTCGGATTCAGATTCGGATATCAATATTCACTATCCGAAGTTTTCGGATATCCGAAATTCGGATATCCGAATTTCCGGATATCCGAACTTGAACACCCCTAATATCATGGTGTAGGGTATTTTTGTTATATTATTCAAATGTGCTTGGTTTGATAAGGTCTAGGGTCTAAGAGCTGAGAAAAAGCATAACTTGGTTGATATTAAAACCAAGTCTCAGCTTCAAAGTGATCACAATTTTTCCTTGGCATCACAAGCAAAACAAATGTATTATACACCATACCTTACCATGCTAAAGGATGTAATGGATTGGTGAGATTTTGTAAAGATAAAACCAAGACAAATATATAAATTTGCCAAATCTGTATTTGAAGTTGTCGATGATGAACACGTGAAATTGCGTTTCTGCCAAATTAATGAACTATTTAACTATGAATTAAACAACCATATACAATAATCATGAACCCTTTAGCCTATCACATATGCATATTTCATATGAAATATGGAAATCAATGTGTAACACACATTTAAAGACTCTATGAGGAATGCCAACGAGCGATCTATTAAAAATGACAGAAAGCTCATGTATCCATTGAGGAGCATCGACTTCCATATGATACATGACTTTCTGTACACATGGATATGTGTTGACTTGTGATAGATGTTGTGAGATGTAAGTGAATTAATACAGTATTATTTTATTTTACTATTTTTATTTCCTTTTGTATTATCATCGATATGAATCTGCACTTTTACTGAACGCCTTCCAAAAATTTATTCTCAAGATTTTCGCAACAGTCTAAACATCCGTCGTACTCTGCTCATACTAATGAGTGTATTAGATAGCATATTGATATATTGAATTCTTACCATTATTATTAAAGTTAGTAATGGATTATGACTCATTTATTTGTGTATATATTCCCGTGCTGATTAATGAAATTATGGGCAATACAATTGTAAATACCATTAGACAAGATAATTGCATTATATTTCTTGATCCCCTATACATATTATAATATTATTAGATAAATATACATGCTGCTTTCATATAAATATTTACCTATATGTAAATGCATAATATGGACTCCAAATTCTGAATTAATTAATTAGATACGTATGTCGTCACCATACATATAGCATTAGGTTAGGGTTAAGCTCATCTATTTAACATGTTTTTTCTAAATATATTCAAGTAGTCTAGAACAGTCAAGAATAAAAGATCTCATATCGACTCAATTTAAGATAAATAGTTACAGAATTTACTCAAAATTAATCCATTTAAGCATTGATATGAACCAATGCATACAAGTAGAAGGAATATAGATGTAACAGTCGACATAGCTTCAATCACTTGGTTTTGCCAGAACTAATAATCTCACTTGTTATTATTAATAAACAAAAACAAATTATTGACTATGGTATGTGTATATTTTTAAGGCCATCGAAAGAAAAACAAAACAGTATCCCAATTTTCATTTATAAGTTTGATACTCATAATAATTAAATTAAAAGATTTTATAAGCATCAATAATATCAAAGTCAAGTATATATGCATACCAATCAATCAACAAACACAATATATCATATGATATAGGTAATCATATAGGCTCTCAATTATAAGCTAGTTTTACATGTTATCAAGTTCTTCTAATTCTGTTTTTTTGTCAATAAACGTATGCTAAATTTGTCTCGTTCATTGTTTTTATGGACCAATATGCAAGCATATTAAAGTATTATGTTATTTTATTCATTTATCTCGTTTACTGTTTTCGTGGACCAATATGCAAATATATTAAAATATTATGTTTTATTAATTTATTAAAACGACTGTCCATCTCAATGCTGACCGATTATTATATAGTTTAAGGTTAGTTTAATAATGTAAAATCTAGGGATGAGGAGGGGTTTGGAGCGGACCGAATCGGACCGGGAATTGAAGAACCGAAAACCAATTTTGTATGAAACAAAGAACCAGGAACCGAACGGAATACCCCGGTTCCGGTTCCTACCGGTTCAATTCCGGTCCGGTTTTGGTTCAGGTTCGGTTATACAAGGAAATGTGTTATTAAGGGATGTGTTTAGTTCCGGATCCGGCCCGAACCTGACGAGAACTGAACCGAATACACGGTTCCGGTTCCTATTCGGTTTTGGTTCAGGTTCGGTTACGGATCCAGTCAGGTATCTTGTAAATTAAAGACATTAGATTTCAATAGGTGTAATTAATCCTACTGTAAACTAATACTCAGGATAACATTATTAATATTAATAGAAGTGCATAATCTGACCATTTCTGTTATGCTTATGGGTTGTACAGTCTTTTATGTATATTCTATATAATTCACAGAACTCTGCAAATTTAGCATTAAAAACTCATAAGGGGGTGGATTTCATTTTGTTAGAGTTTCGAGGATAACGATGAAGAATCTTTGTCTAATGAATATAAACATAATAAATTTACCCGGTGTCATTTTGAAAATTAATGCACATGAATAATACATGAGAAACATTACTTTAGTGCCCTTTTGTATACAAATTGTTTTGTCTAATTAACAGTTTCCTTATAATCCACTTTGATATTAGTCAAAACATATAAACACACTAACTTTTCTCCTAGTGAATAATCTTCAAAGTTTACTACTATAACCCTCATAACAATTAGTTATGGCAAGAAAGAAAAAAGAAAACCTTTTGAAAGAAGACATTGTTTTTAACACACTCGTTCTGATTTTTGCTATTATATTAGATAGGATTTATAGAGAATTAATGAAGTCTGCGGTTACAAGAATATGAGTATGTAATAATAGATCTTAGCATCTTAATATGCAAGCATGCATAAATGATCCGCATCTTTATCATTTTTGTAACCATTCATGTTCAATGATAGAAATCTAATTCTCTATGTGAAAAAACAAATCTAGCCCGACATGGTCTGTGTTGGAAAACTTGTTTTAACCAATTTTAGGAAAAGGGGTTTTCCGGTTTTCAATTTGAAATTCGAACCCCAAAACATTATTGAAATGTTTAAACGGTTATATTTTTGTGTTCTCTTTCATGATACCTTCGTTTTGATATATCACACATCCAAAACGAATTTAAGATAAATGATAAATTAATTTTTTAAAGTGAGAGTGTTGAAAGAAATTATTAAAAGAGAGTAATATGTTTCGGTTCATCCCACACAGATGGGTAGGGGTGAGCATGATGCAGTTTGGTGCGGTTTTTGGTCAAAACCAAACCGCAAACCGCATTATACGGTTTTTGAAAATCTAAAACCGCAATTTGCGGTTTCTAAATGCGGTGCGGTTTTGCGGTTTTTCCATGCGGTGCGGTTTTATTTGGTGCGGTTTCGGTTATTAACCGCATAATATAGTGGTGTGCGTTTTTTTCCTATGGTGCGGTTGTAAAACTACAGAAGTTCAAAATCGACACATTTTTTATAAAATTTTTAGTACTTTGACTATATATTTAGTATATTGCCGCTATCAAAATACATAATAGAACTTATTTGTTTATTTGTACTTAATATAATAAATCATGAAACAACTAAAGTTATAACTTACAATTGGTGAAAATGACAAATGGAATTGCCGCTATCAAAATACAAAATGAAATTGTCGTTCAAACTCACTATTTTATTTAATCTATAATATCATATTTAAATTTAATAATAAGTAAATAATATATATATTATATAATTATTTAATACATGGTAATCGGTGCGGTTCGGTTATTTGCGGTTTTTCCAAAAGTAAAAACCGCACCGCACCGCAATTTTGCGGTTTTTGTAAAAGTATAAACCACACCATCGGTTTTCGCTTCATCTTTGGTTTTTTGGTTTCGGTTTTTACGGTTTTTTCGGTTATTTTTTGTTGCGGTTCGGTTTTTGCTCACCCCTACAGATGGGAGAATCAAAAGAAAATGAGTTTGTAAGTAAAAGATCTACTAAGGCCATGCTTTTTTTTTCTTTCCATATTAAGTGTTGAATTGATACATGTTACTGAATAAGTAATGATATCTGAATAGATATAGTGTTGCTGATATATATACTGTTTCATTTTTGTACTGAATGAACTGTCTGAATTTGAATAAATGACTATTTTACCATTATAAACTTTCCGAATAACAAATGAATAAGCATGAAATTACTCATAATTCATTATATAAAATATAATTTTCATTGAGGAAATAAGGGCAATTTGGGAAAAATAAATATAAAACCATGACTTAATGTTAAGGACACTTATTTCCTAACTTAACCCACTAAGACATTTTGTTAGCATTAAGTAAAAAGGAAATAATCATATATAGCTGAATCATTAAGTTTTTTATGCATTAAGTCCATTAAATAATAAATACAAAAAAAAACATCACCTAAGACTTATAAGACTTGAAGCATAAAGTGAGGGTGTTGCAAATGCGAACCAAATAAAGCTTTGATTCATTGAATTTGTGTGTGAGCATGTACGGGTACGAATACACCAATGGTCGACCAGAAAAATTCAGGAATTTTTGTGACAAATGAAACTGTCACTTTTTCTTAGTTTTCTTTGCAACTATCGAGATACAATACATTCACACTCTATAGCAGACAGATTTGTTTTCAGAACAAGCTTCAGCATCGACGAATTTGTTTTAAGGATACTATAACTCTCAACATCGATTGATTTTTTATGTCTGTTTTCGTGCATTCCCATTATATTTCACTAACAATTTGGACAAATAAGTTCATAATCTAAAATTATAAAGCAAGTGTATAGCAATATAAGGTATCCAAATAAAAAAACAAATTAGTAAGTTTCCTGGAAGGCGAATTAGGTGGAGGGGAAAGGCCTTTGCGCCTTAGGTAATCGCCAACCGCCCTGGGTTGCGGGGCTGATTACCCTCAGGTGAAACCATATATCTATTCGCTGGTTCCAAAAAAAAAAAAAAAAAAACAAATTAGTAAGTTTTTTTTTGTCATAATCTAATTAATTTGACAAGGTAATTATATTAAAGACAGTTTACTGATTTAGAAATTTAAGATGGGCAATCTATTTTATTATAATAGAAAGCAATTTTGTTAAAACTGCATTAAAGACCCGTGAATGAAAAAGTCAAATAGTCAACTTTGCCTATGTACCTGAAATTGCAATTTGTAGATGCCATTAAACTTTCGCTTATTTACAAATTTGCTATTACATATAAAACCACCCCCATTAACTTGGACAATTTATTTGGTTTTCTTAGGCTGACGGGAATGGTTGCCGGCGGCAACAGTTCCACCTCAGCAACCAGAAGAAACCAGAAGAAACGGGAATGGTTGCCGGCGGGTACGGGGTGGTTGCCGCTAAGAAAAAGGAAGAAGACAAGGGAGATGCCGACGGATTTCATCTACGAGCTCTTGCCGATGAAGATGAATGCCGGCATCACGGGGCGGTGATGCCGGCGGCATCCATGCTCCACGTCGATGCCGATGATAAAATTTGGTCCCATTCCGTTTAGTCTTAAACAATACATATCTTTATGATGAAAACTTGAATCTGAATCTTTTTTTCTTTTGGACTAGTAGGTCCTAGACAAAATAGAGTCTTTGTTTGTTTTGTTTAATTAAAAACATAAAAAATTATTTTAAACAACGAAAAAGAAAAAGAAAGTATAGTATATGGTCAAAAAAAAAAAAAGTTTGAAATGGGTGAGTGGCAAAACGGTAAATATCAGTGAAAACGACAAAGAAAACCATTGGGTGTCCGTTCATGGCCTAAATTCACCCCCACCCATTATCTCCTACCGTACTCAGACACACAGACACACAGACACACACACACTTCTTTTTTTTTCAGTTTTCTCCTTCATCCCTCGTGTTTATAAATCCAAAATCAATCTAGAGAGAGAATCTTGAAAGAGAAAGAGAGAGAGAAGAGGGACCTGCGAAAGCAAATGCTTGGAGCTAGGGGTGCGTAGGATAAGCAGAGAGACAGTGAATGTGTGTGTTTGTGCGTTGTTTCGTGGTTTAGCTTGGCCATGGCGGATGTGAGTATCAGTCGGAGCTTGTAATTGTGGGAAACAAAAAGCTTCTATCTCGCTTCTGGAGTTCTGGGATTGTTTTCTTTTTACAGCTTTTGAAAATGGCGGTCGCGTATTTTAGCAGAAGCAGGAAGAGAATAGGACCTATCGTGGGTTTCGTGTTCGTCTTCATCGTTTTGGGTCTCGTCTCGCTATCTTGCGCCGCTAGACAGCCACCGGCTTCCAGACAGAAGCTTCAAGTTCGTAAACACTTAAAACGCCTCAACAAAGCCCCTGTGAAGACCATTCAGGTTTACAGAATCACAAATCGTTGGTTTATTCTTGTAATTTCTTCATTCGAGTATTCAAGCGTTTGGTAGTTGAAAATTTCAGAAAAAAACGAAGAACACCCATGTGTTCATAACTTCATACATTTCGCTTCTTTTACTTGTAAAATAAAACTCGGATTCTCATCGATTTTATGGTAATCTGGATTTTTCTTCCGATTATTACTCATTAACGATTCAATTTCATTATTATTTGTATGATTTAACAGAGCCCTGATGGCGATATGATTGACTGCATACGCATCTCTCACCAACCAGCTTTCGATCATCCATTCCTCAAAGACCACAAAATCCAGGTCCTCTTTCACTCTAATGATTTCGATTTCATTATCTTCCATTAATCATTATTAACTCATTTGGTTTTTCGATTTTGTTCAGATGAGACCTAATTACCATCCAGAAGGGCTTTACGACGACAACAAGGTCAACACAGAGTCAAACGAGAGAGAAAACACAATCAATCAGCTATGGCATGTTAATGGCAAATGCCCTGAAGGTACAATACCCATTAGAAGAACAAAAGAAGACGATGTTCTTCGAGCTAGCTCTGTAAAAAGATACGGGAAGAAGAAACAATCAAGCATTCCTGTACCTAGAATCGTCCCCAAATCTGCAGATCCCGATCTTGTTAATGAAAGTGGACATCAGGTAATCAAGAGTATAATCAATGAAAAATTTTAAAATTAAACACAATTTCCCATTTCTGACACAAATTAAAAAAAAAAAACCATGTTTATTTGCACCAATTTTCAATGGGTATGTTTTTCTTTTTCAATTCGAATATAACTACCCTTTTACTCTTTTAGTTTAATTACAATTTTGGTGTAAAATAATGAACAATCTAATTAATTCTTGGCATTTTGAATCGACTTTTTGGAGTTATCTTTTTGCGAAATCCGTTCTTTTTGGTTTTAACTGATTTAAAATGTTTTTTTTTGGGTGTTTTTATGACATGTGTAGCATGCAATAGCGTATGTTGAAGGAGACAAATTTTATGGAGCAAAAGCTACCATGAATGTTTGGGAACCAAAAATACAACAACCGAATGAATTTAGTTTGTCACAAATTTGGATTTTGGGTGGTTCTTTTGGTGAAGATCTCAATAGCATTGAAGCTGGTTGGCAGGTAAAACAAAAAAAACAAAAAAACAAACAAAAAAATTAAATAGATAAATAAATAAATTACGATATTGTTGAATAATGACGTTAAAAACGTGAATAATTTTCAGGTGAGCCCCGATCTTTACGGTGATAATAACACAAGACTTTTCACTTACTGGACTGTAAGTTTTTTAGTATTACTTCGTAAAGATTTTATAATATAGTTTTTGTAATTAATTTTGTGACAATTTTTTGTGAATTTATTTTTGTAGAGTGACGCATATCAAGCAACTGGTTGCTATAATTTATTATGTTCTGGTTTTATTCAAATCAACAACAACATTGCAATGGGTGCAAGTATTTCCCCTGTTTCAGCGTATAGAAATTCACAATATGATATAAGTATTCTTGTTTGGAAGGTAAATTACAAAATTAACCCACTTACCTAAATGTCCACTAATGTTTTTTTATTACTTAAAGATAGCACTAACTTGATTTTAGTCTTTTACTCATTGTTTAATGGGTAAAATGGGTATTATTCCTTTCAATGGAAAGGCGGTGTCACCTTTTTAATATTTTTTCATTGAAAAAACAAAGGTCATTGAGAAGAATAAAATCTTGGAATAAATACTGTGAGAATCTTTGCGAATAAAGGAATCTTCTGCCTGTAACACAGGTTTCCTTAAATTAATTTCATAAAATAAATAGGTATAATCTCAAAAAATATTTTCTAGAAATTTATGATACTTTTTACCAACAAAGCAAAATGACCTATTTTACAAGTTGCAAGTTGCGAAACCATAAAAATTGCAAAGTACACCGACAAAAAAATGAAAATACTCCACAAAAACTAAAATCTTCTTTTCGATAAAATTGCAACTATGAACAAATTTTCAATGAATCAAATACAAACAAATTTGCAATAAAATTGTGAAATATGAAGAAAGTCGAAATGAAATTGCAAATTTGTGGTCATTTTGTGTTATTACTAAAAGAATATACCAATTTGTTAAATCTCACATATAATATTTTGTGATTGAGCCAAATTAAAACGACCCTAAATGATTAAAACAATCAAATTTTGATATTCTTTTTTCAGGATCAAAAAGAGGGAAATTGGTGGATGCAATTTGGGAATGGATACGTATTGGGATACTGGCCATCTTTCTTGTTTTCATATTTGGCCGACAGTGCTTCCATGATTGAATGGGGTGGTGAGGTGGTGAATTCAGAGCCAGACGGGCAGCACACAACGACTCAAATGGGCAGCGGGCAGTTCCCCGAAGAAGGATTTGGGAAAGCAAGCTATTTCAGGAACATTCAAGTCGTCGATAAAGAAAATAATCTCAAAGCTCCTAAAGATATCGGCACTTTCACAGAACAATCGAACTGTTACGATGTTCAAACGGGCAGCAATAGCGATTGGGGTCACTACTTTTACTATGGCGGCCCTGGTAAAAACCCTAATTGCCCTTAACCCCCAAATCGAATCGAAACCCTAAATCTGAAATCAATCTACCTATGTTATATAATTTTCTTTTTTTCTTTGTTGGGTCAATTTGTAGGGTTTAGTTTTGGTACATGTGATGACCTTTTTCTGTTGTAGGAAGTTTTGGGTCTTTTTTTTTAAAGTTTTATTTTGTGGGTTGAACTTGAAAAGTTCTCTAATGAAGGGATGTGGCAAAGTCTCTAAAAAGTATGAGTCTTGCTATTTTATTTTTGTTTTTTACTCGTAAAGTTGCATCAAGGGGTTGAAGTTGGAACTTTGAGAAAGTGGAAGGTTGTTTTTATGGAATTTAGTAAATTTCAGGGATGACTGTTGACAAGATGTATGTTGGATGTAAGCTGCACGTGAGTGCATGATATCATTGTTGCATTGCATCAGCCAAGTCAGAAATTGTTCAAAACCTACCCTAGAGTTTTAACTACTGACACATCTCACCCCTTTAGTTTTGTCCTTCACGTTTGTATGTTTTTGAATCATATATGATTCCTTTCATGGTCTCGTATATTAATTTTGGCTCTGTTTCTCCAAGTTGTTTGTTATTTTTATTTTGTGGTCCACTTTGTATCACGTGAAAAGAAATGAATATATGATTATGGATTTTGTTACTTTAAGCTAATCAACAATGAATTACGGTTGGACAAGGGCTTGGAGTATGGCATGCCAAAAAGAGTTGCATCATGCATGGGAAAGGAGACCCAATAAAATTATAGAAAATAAAAATTATCAAAAATCTGGTTAAATCTTTGTCAAATACTTATAAAGATAACTAATTTGTCTTTAACTTATTTTAAATGTTATATAAAGTCTCTGTATATAATTATTATTTGTTGGGTATATTATATTTTTGAAAATACAAAAACATTAGTTAAAATTAATATTTGAATAATTACATGAATGATTTATGTGGTTTGGAGAGCTTTTGTGTTTGATCCTTCATTCTTTATTTTCACTAGGAAGCTCTTTGTGGGTTGGATTTGTTTTGATTTTGGTCTTTAAACATGAAATGGCTATATTATTGTTATTGTTATTTTGTACTTTTTGTATTTTTATTGTTCATTTATTTTTTATCATTTTAAAATATATAAAATCAACGTATAACTAGCCAAGAATATGTACAATTACATTTATCTTCTCACACTCATTTGTTTTCTCTGGAGAGCTCAAAGAAATCAAAAATTTCTTTTTCCAAAACAGAGCTGATGGAACCTCACCTATTACCCTATGAGAAGACGATAAGGTATATCAGAACCACCACTGTTGTTTTTTCATATCGAGAAAACCCACTCATACAACCTAGAAAATAACGACCATTCCTCCCCCACTGAAACCCTTTTTCACCGACAAACCACTTGAACCCATTAGAATCCATCTATTGAGGTTGCAAACATAGAAGAGGGTGGTGTATGCTGATGGCAGATCAGTTCCATATATCATTGGAGATCAAGTAACACCAACATCGTGTCTGAAAATATGCACATATCTACTTTTACCTCCAAAGAAATTTGCCCCGCATCATGGTTGAATAAACACACAAATCTTTTTTTATCTAGCATCTTTTATAGGCTACAGGGGTTTGTTTTTGTCATAGGAAGATTTGTTCCATCCCAACAACGACGACAATGGGGTATCGGGGATATCGATGGTGGGTGAGCTTTGAGAGACATGTTAGAAAGGTCATAGTGGATGGTTGTTTGATTTTTGTTTGTTGGTAGATGATGAGCGCAAATTGATCATTGACAGATGCCAAAAACTTGATGTGACGGATCTCATTTTAAATTTATAAAACCGATTTCATCTCAACTAGGGATTATTACACACTAGGCAGTAAACCTAATCGTGTAGTAGTATAGCTTTGGTAAGAATATGTGTCGAACTCTTGGAGAACATATATCACATAGATTAGCTTATTTGATTACTTGTTAAATTGAAAACAAATAGGGGGATTTTAAATAAAATGTGCAAAAGGCAAACAAATACAGCTAAAATGGAAAACAGATTTGGAAACGGTTCTAAAGGTATTCTTATTTAAACTTGAATTCACCCTTCAAATATGATTGATTTCTATTAAGTGCAATGGTTATTAAACTGTTGTTCACTAATTCCTAAGTTGATTAGTTCCCTTGGTCCGTTCACTAATCCTAATAGTCGTAAGGACTTCTAGTCACAATGGTCATGTAAACCGGTTATCCCTATTGTAACGTCCCAAATTCCAGAATAAAATTTTCATTTATAAAATGGTTCAAAACATAAAAACGGGTTGGAAAATAAAACCATTTAATTCAAACTTGACAATTAAAACATTTAAAATCATGTTTATCAAAACAGTTACAAACATTATCCAGTGGAAGACTTGAATACCAAAACCTCAGATGCGATACAGTCGCGTCGTGCTCCAATCTCAAGCCAACGAAAACCTGAAAAACAATTAGGCTAAAAGTGTAAGCACAAAACTTAGTGAGTTCCCTAAAATACCAAACGATTCATTCCATTCCTACACATAAATCGCATTCAATATCAAGGAACAATTTGTCATGCATCGTCCTTTAATCATTCACATCCTTGGATGCCCAGAACGACCCGTCATTCATCGTCCTTTTATCATGCAGCAACTTCGTATTAACCAACACGTCCGGTCATGCATCGTGCTGGCTCGGGGACCTGACTCACTCCTAATCGAACACTGGCCTATCCGAATATCGATAAACCACAATAACAAATCATACGGCTACACATAAACACATACAGTTCTAACAACAATCATACAATCATTCTCTTTCTTCCTATCATATCATACTACATACACATGTAACTTCACTCATAGTATAGTGAGAAGACTCACATGATCCACCAAGCTAAACAGCACTCCACACGCGTGTCCTCGGATCCCGAAAACACGAACCTCCTAACAAAGACAAACTTCACTTAGAAAATCCTAAACCCTAAACAGGATAAAACCCAAGACTCGTACCCCGAATCTCTCAAGTTTGACCAAAGTCAAACTAGTCAAAGTCAAAGTCAAAGACAAAGTCAAAGTCAAAGTCAAAATCAAAGGTCAAAGTCAAAGGTCAACACAAAAGGCAACCTTCACTTAGCACCGTTATCTCTTATGGATAACGTCACTAAGTACAATGTTCACGAAACACATTTTCTCAAAGATAGCGTCGCTATCTCCGTAGATAGCAGCGTTATCTACGGTGTTCAGCCAAAACTTCTCAAAAGCTCTTAATCCGCTAAGCCAAGGTGTAAAACCTTCCATGACTATTTTAAACAGTCACTAGACTCCTAAAAATGTAAGCTTTCAAGTCCACACATGACTATGCATGCACATGGTCAAGATCTAAGTCTAAAAAGAGTAAAACTCAAGTCTAAACACTCAAGTAAGCTTGGTTTACTCCCAAAATTAGATCAAAACTCTCAAAGAAGGCTCAAAGAACATAAAGATCCAAAATTTATCACTCAAATCCTTAAATAGCACAACCAAGGGACCAAAAAACCCATCTAAAGCCGTCATAACTACTAGAACTACTTAAGATTCACAAAAGGGAGAAACTTTAATCACAAAGGTCCAGAAAAGTGAAGCTCTTGCTGATCCAAACTTGTAGCACACCTTCTAGCACCACCATGCACCTTCCTTTCTTCAAGAAATTTTCCAAAAATGAACTAAAGAGCCAAAAATCACCTAAGGAGGCTAGGAGAGGGGTTGGAGACATTTCTGGAGGCTGAGGGGTGTCAAATGACGGTTACCTAGGGTTTTGTGCCCTTAAATACGGCCCAAAACTCGAAATCTAGGGTTTTAGTGCAAATAGCGACGGATATCGTCGTTGTCCTTATGATAGTGCTGTTATCCCCAAAATGTGCAAGGCTACAACTCGCCTGCATAGCGTCACTAATTCCTCTCAATAGCGCTCTAAGGCTATTTTCCAAAACTTGATTCTTTTAAAACCAAACTTGGTCATTTCGGGAACAAGGTCTTACACCTATTATCAGTCATTAAGTTCATATCATGCAGATTTAATCATGTTAATTAATCTTAATGGTCATAATAATTAGTTATTGCACAAAATGGTCATCTAATGCATCTTACACATTAAAGTTCATTACTTTCTTGTCCTAACCCTAGTATTTGGTCCATCTCTAGTCATACCCGCCCATTGGTCTTAGACAGTTATGATTCAAGTCAAATAATCATACTGGTCCTCTGGATTGAAATAACTCAGCAATAGGCAACAAAGATTCAAACTTTAACATATAATGATCATTGGTTTAACTAGCAAGATAAAATAAACAACTTTTAATAAACAAATATCAATCAAATCATAAAATTAAGGTTTAGTCAAAGCTACACAAAAACAATGAGTATAACCCCAGATCTGATAATAGAATGCAAAAAACCATAATGTGTGTTAAATATAGATACTAAAGCGATAAAATAATAACCTAATGATTATGCTTTAGATCCTCCATAATCCTGCTCCATGTCAACCTTCTGGCTGCCCAACTGCCTTTTGGACTCTTAAAACTTTGATCTTAGGGTTCCTCATCAGTAAAACCTTTTAGAGGTGTAAAACTTGTGTAAAAATATGATTTGAGGTCGTATTATAGATTTCATGTCGACTCGGAACGCATCGTGATCGGTGCTCTGACGCATCGCGTTGGGCTTTAATCTCGCGATTCATCGTTATCTTCTCACTCTTCATTGTTATCCTGCATATCGCCACGTTCTCCTTCAGAATGCGTCGCGTAATTCATACAATTTGCCAATTCTCAGTTCTTTTTGCTCCAAAAGTGTCATAAATCCTAAAACATCAATTTCAAACCATTATATCTAATTTCTGACCCAAAATACAGCTTATAGTACCCCAATATCGCATAAAATATATGTACAAATAATGCAATATCAAAATACCTCACACTTGAACTTTGCTTGTCTTCAAGCAAGCTAGAATTTATACAGGCAAGATAAAATAATTACTTTTAACACATTCCATTTGTAAGTAAACACAAGAAATAATCATCGATACCAAAAATAGTATACATAAACAAATAAATAAATTGTACCCAGAATCATACACAAAAGTGTGTATATGTCCATTTTAATTGTTCATGTTCCAAATAAACCTCATTCCCACAAGCAACAAGTCCCTAATGTCTAGCCACTTATTTTTGCATCCTCTAGAAACATACCCTTCAAAAGTTCCATAGCCTCTAGACTTATTGCCAAATTTTCAAGTTTACCGTTGTACTACACAATCAGTTAAAAATTTTGCATCTGATTACAATAACAACTTTTGTTTAATTATACTTTTTAGCTCATTATTGTATTGCGATTTCTTATTATTTTTCACTTGATTCTAATAGCTTATGCATTTCATAAAAATTTGTGTACTATATTTAGAAGGCCTTAAGTAATTAAGTGTAGAACATATTTTACGAGTCTACTAGGTCGAGCTTTAAAGGCCACAAATTGAGTACTCCAAATAAGTCTCAACCTTTTAGTACCATTTTCTCATACTTAATATAACATTTAAGCACTTATTAACTTTTTAATTTTTTGAGATCTTCTTATTCAACACATGTTAACTTATTTTTAGAGGCTTTTCCCTTATTTCAATCACAACATAAAACTCCTCTTGAATTCTGGAAATCTAACACAATCTATTTTGACTAAGACTTACCAATATAGTGATACTTTATGGCCAATTAAAAATGACATCTGAAGCTAGAAATATTAGCTTTTTTTTTTATTGAATTATAACAATTTACATCTTCCGTCTCTTTCTACTCACATTCACATCACATCCTCGTATGTCTAATTGTCTATACAATGATACAAATGAAAAGGAAAAAAAATAAAAACTCCAAATGTCATCTCACACATTGATTGCATGTTCAAAGCAATTGAAAAGCAGTCGTTAAAGTCGTTATAACTTCGATTTCCTTGTAATATTAATTTGACTTTTGGGATGATAGCAATGATAGTAATTATGATAAACCGTTTTCGGGTAATAAAAAGGTTTCATATACAATTATTAATGCTTCAAGTACAATTTATTGTATGATAACCAACTTTAAAAGGTGATAGAAGAATAGGGTATGTGAGAAATTATGGTGGATGAGATAACTTTTCTGTTTGTCCATGAAACAATGATTAATGCATCCATAACGTCTGGTCACATACTCACATGGGATATGGAATCCAAGGCTATCTTACATTGGGCCCGCTCTTTTTGAATCACATACTTCCAAATAAATGAATCAACAATTTATATACATTTATAGAAGTTTATTATAGTTTTATTATATTTTGTAACTCATGTAAAATGATAAATAAAAATTCTAGCATTTTATAAGCCAATTTCGGACAAAAATGAGCAATATTGAACTTCTTTTTTCATAGATTTAGGGGATGTATGGATGCGCATATAATATAATGGACAATATCTGAATAATGGACAATAACAGACTCTGAAAGAGAGAAGCTTTTAAGTTAAAGGTATATGTGAAAGTTTTTCAAAAAAATAATTTTTCAGATATATTTTTCTACTTAATGGTTCATAGTCTCTTTTCATTAAGAGACTCTGATTGATTCAGAGATAAAATTTATACGAAACAAACATTCTGAACTGTCCAGAGCCTCTTAACAGTTTAGATTAAGAGGCTATCAAATATTTTTTAAGTCAATAATAAACAATTAATAGCCTATGATCTATTCAGTTAGCATATAAGGATCGAATTATCAATAAACGATTTTTTGGTAACTAAATCTCTTATTGGTAATAAACTATAATATATAACACTGATCATTAATTTTGAAAGTGATTTCCTATATATAAAACTTGATTAAAAAGTACATTTCTTTTATATCTAGTTTACAGATTCAATTAAAGGCATAAATAGTTAATTAGGTTTATATTGTTGAACATATTTTTTCTACTTTCTCAGATCAAGCAAAATATTTTGATTCTAATAATTTAATATTGGAATTGATTTTGTCAAAGACTAAAATTGATTACTATACATTAAAATTTTAAAACCATCATTTATATAACAAATCAAAACTTGACCTTATACTTGGGCCAACCTAGTAAAGGTTGATATCTTTGGGCCGTATTAAAGTAGGGCTCAAAAACTTCATATTCACTAAAAATTGGGCCTTTAACCATATAGAATATTGGAACATAGAAACCGCCGCTTGAATTTTTATTTTTTTTTAATAATCCGTGATCAAAGTTGAGCTTATATTGTTATGATTATTTAGTGAATGATTATTGGATTTCTATTCTTTTATAATTTTTATTATTATTAGTGAGTATTAGAGACAAACATTATTATGAATTTTATGAGTGTAATTATGCACTTTTTCCGTATTTGTGACTAGTATAAATAGTGTGTAATATGTATTGAAAATTAGAGTTGTTTACCACAAGTAATGTAATAGAATTTTTTACAACCTCATGTCTTACTTTATTCTTTGATATAGTTTAATATCTCATCATATTTTATAACACATTATCAGCACGACTCTGCCCACGATCTGGGCACTGTCTCGGAGAGAGGCATAGAGCT
Source organism: Cichorium intybus (assembly GCA_023525715.1). Classification (NCBI taxonomy): domain Eukaryota; kingdom Viridiplantae; phylum Streptophyta; class Magnoliopsida; order Asterales; family Asteraceae; genus Cichorium; species Cichorium intybus. Next base: position 51,769,627 of record CM042014.1, on the reverse strand, counting down.
CCAACTTCTTATTGTTATTGCCATTTTCAGGTATGTGTATTTTATAAGTTCACATGTACAATGTTCACAATTTACTTTATGGAATTTATTAACTATCAATCCATTAACATACAACTCTTTATTTTGATTAGTACTTTCATTATGGCAAATCTTAGCAAACTTGAGTTTATGGCTCTTGACATCAGTGGAAAAAATTATTTATCATGGATCCTTAATGCTGAAATCCACATTGATGCTATGGGTCTTGGAAACACCATAAAACCGTAAATGCATTAAATGAAGCATCAAACTAAGATAAGGCTAAGGCGATGATTTTCCTTCGCCCCCATCTCGATGAAGGATTGAAAGCTGAATATCTCACTGCCAAAGATCCAGTTGATCTATGGAATAATCTCAATAAGAGGTATGATCATCAAAAAACGGTGGTACTTCCTAGAGCTCGTTTTGATTGATTACACCTTCGGCTACAAGATTTTAAATATGTGAGTGAGTATAGTTCAGCTATATTCAAAATTACTTTTCAACTAAAATTATGTGGTGAGACTATAACCGATGAAGACATGCTAGGGAAAACTTTCTCTACTTTTAATGCCACTAACATGCTCCTGTAGCAGCAATACCGTGAGAAAGGTTTTAAGAAATATTCTGAATTAATCTCATGTCTTCTTGTGGCTGAACAAAACAACGAGCTATTAATGAAAAATCACCAATTATGCCCGACTGGTTCTAGTCCATTCCTTGAAGTGAATGCAACATCATATAATCATAATGATCGTGGGTCGAGGGCGTGGTCATGGCCGAGGTCGTGGAAGTGGACGTGGTGGAGGCTGTCATAATCATCATTCTAATAATAATAATAATACAATTAACCACCAGAAGTGTGAGAATAACAAAAACCCACATCCTAACGATTAAAATAGTCAAGTTAAAATGAATCTTGAAAATGTTTGTCATCGATGTTGAATGATTGGTCATTGGTCCCGCACATGTCGCACTCCAAAGCATTTTGTTGATTTTTATCAAGCTTCTCTAAAATCTAAAGAGAAAAATGTAGAAAATAAATTTTGTTCAAGATGTTTTCCTACAGATCAACCAGAAATGACATATTTGAATGTTTCCGATTTTCTTGTCTACCTGAAAGGGACAAGTGGTGCTATGGATGGTGATGGAAGTAACCGGTTCTTCCCATAAAAGGAGATGGATGTGCCACCTTATAATCAAGTTGTTGGTTTTCTAGTATCATTTTGTTTTTGCATTATGTTTGTTTAGAGTCGTCGTCATGGTCAAGAATAATATATAGTTTTGTTTTATGTCCTTTATTATGTTTTCATGTCATAGTTGCATCATGAGAAGTGATGACATCTTGATCTTCTCAAAATAATAAATATATAAGTCGAATGTTTCTTATATTTGTTTTGTTTATTGAAGAGAAATATTGATATTTGCAAGAGAAACGAGGAAGATATATGTCTTGCAGACAGCGCAACAATGCATAACATTTTTAATAATAAAAAGTATTTTGCTTACTTGTCAATCAGAGAAGCAAATGCTAATACAATAAGGGGTAGTGCAAAATTGATTGAAGGCTCCGGAAGAGCGAATTTAGTATCTTACCACGAGGGACGATAATTACAATTGGTGATGCACTATTATCACCTAAATCACCAAGAAATTTATTAAGTTTCAAGGATATTTTCTCTAACGGATATCATGTTGAAACAACTAATGATGGTAAAAAGGAGTATCTCAATATTACAAAAGTGATATCGGGTAAGAAATGTCTTTTGGAAAAATTACCCGTATTGTATTATACAAAGATTAGAATGATTGAATATCATGCTATTGAAAAAAAATGTGTAACAACACCTTTAAAGTTTGGCATGACTGGTTGGGCCATCCCAGATCAATTATGATGCGTAGAATAATTGAAACTTCAAGGGGTCATCCCTTGAAAAACCAAAAGATTTTTCACGGTAATGAATTGTCTTGTGTTGCATGTTCTCAAGGAAAAGTAATTTCCCGTCCATCATTAAACAAAGTTGGGTATGAAAATCCTATTTTTTTAGAAAGAATTCAAGGGGATATATGTGGACCAATTCATACACCACGTGGACCATTTAGATATTTTATGGTTTTAATTGATACGTCCACTAGATGGTCACAGGTGCGCTTGCTGTCTAGTTGTAATCTTGCTTTTGCAAGATTACTTGCACAAATAATCCGCCTAAGGGCACATTTTTCTGACTACCTAATTAAGAAAATCCTGACTTGACAATGCTGAGGAATTTTCATCACAAGCTTTTAATGACTATTGCATGCCGACTGGGATCACTATTGAACATCCGGTTGTACATGTTCATACACAAAATGGTCTAGCGGAAACATTAATTAAATGCCTTCAATTAATTGCAAACCAATACTAATGCATTCTAAACTTCCTACATCGACATGGGGACATGCAATTTTACATGCAACATCACTTATACACATCAGACCAACAAGTTATCATAAGTTCTCCCCTATTCAACTGGTTTTCGGCCAAGAACCAAATATTTCCCATTTAAGGACATTTGGATGTGCAATTTTATGTACCCATTTCTCCACTACACTACACAAAAATGGGTCCTCAAAGAAGAATGAGAATTTATGTTGGATATGAATCTCCATCTATAGTAAAATATTTAGAACCGTCAACTGGAGATTTATTTACAGCTAGATTTGACGATTGTCATTTTGATGAATTGGTTTTTCCAACATTAGGGGGAGAAATAAAGAGTCCGAAAAATAAAATCTCTTGGAATGAATTATCACTTTCAATTTTAGATCCTCGTTCAAATCATTATGAATTCGAAGTGCAAATGTTAATTCTTTTACAAAATATAGCAAATCAATTGCCAGATGCATTTACTGACCTTAAGAGAGTAACAAAGTCTCATATAGCAGCTATAAATGCTCCAAATAAAACTGATGTCACAGAAGGAAAAAAATACAATTGCAAATGAGTCTAAGGCACGCCTGAAACATGGAACACCAGCCGGTTCCAAAGATAAAAATCATAGAAAACAAAAGGGGCAAACATAATTGATAGTCCAAAAGAGAAAATGGAATCTCTTGAAAAGATTAGTGAAATTCTATAAGAGCCCAATGACGTAACACAAGAAACTCAGGTACCTGAAAACTATGAAAATGAAGAGATCTCAATAAATTATGTCATGACAGGAATCAGGTGGAAACGGATTACGATAGACGTCGATGAAAATTTTTCATATCATGTTGCGCGCGAGATTATGAAAAAAAATGAGGATCTTGAACCTGTATCTATGGAGGAATGTCAGAATAGAAAAGATTAGCAGCTCGTTGCACAAGGGTTTATCCAAAGGCCCACTGGGACACCAATGAGTATTTGTGCGTAAACGAAACGAGAAAAATGAAGTTGTGAGATATAAAGCAAGACTCGTTGCACAAGGTTTTACCCAAAGGCTTGGAATTGATTATGAAGAAACCTACTCTCATGTGGTTGATGCAAATACATTATGTTATTTAATAAGTCTGGCAACACATGCAAAGCTAGAGATGCGTCTAATGGATGTAGTTACCGCCTATCTATATAGTTCACTTGAGAATGATATTTATATGAAAATCTCAGAAGGGTTTAAGGTGCCAGAAGCACAATATTCTAATTCTCGAGAAGTATATTCGGTAAAATTAAATAGATATTTGTATGGATTGAAACAATATGGTCGTATATGGTTCAATTGCTTAAGTACATTTTTGTTGAAAGAAAGCTACAAAAATGACCCTATAAGCCCATGTGTATTCATAAAAAAATATGGAGAAGAATTTGTCATAATTCCTGTTTACGTAGATGATTTGAACATTATTGGAACTCCTGGAGAATTGGAAAAAGCTACCTCTTGCTTGAAAGAAAAATTTGAAATGAAAGATCTTGGTAAAACGAAATTTGTTTGGGTCTTTAAATTGAGCACACAAAAAATGGAGTTTTTGTGCATCAATCAAATTATTTAGAAAAGGTGTTTAAAATGTTTTATATAGACAATTCACATCCATTAAGTAACCCGATGGTGGTAAGGCACCTAGATGCTAAAAAGGACCAATTTCGGCCTTTGTGAAAAACATGAAAAACTTCTTGGTCCTGAAGTACCATAGCTTAGTGCTATTGGTGCACTAATGTATCTTGCTAATAATATAAGACCTGATAAATCTTTTGCCATAAACTTATTAGCAATATATAGTTTTTCCCAATGAAAAGACACTGGAATGGAGTTAAACACATTCTTCGATATCTCAGAGGTATAGCATATATGGACTTATATTACTCAAATTCTTCAAATGCGAAGTTAATTGGTTATGCAGATGCTAAATATCTATCCGATCCATACAAAGCTCAGTCTTAAACAGGTTATTTATTCACTTGTGGAGGTACAACAATTTATTGGCGTTCTGTTAAAGAAATTTTAGTTGCTGCTTCTTCTAACCATGTATAGATTATAGCAATTCATGAGGCAAGCCGTGAATGTATTTGGCTAAGAAATTTAACTTAACATATTCGCGAGAATTGTGGTCTAACTTCTAAGAGGGATGTACCAACCATACTATATGAAGATAATGCAGCTTGTATAGCCCAATTCAAGGAAGGGTTTATCAAAAGGAGACAGAACCAAGCATATATCACCCAAGTTCTTTTTCATCCATGATCTTCAAAAGGAGCGTGACATCAACATTCAGAAAATTCAATCAAGTAACAACTTGGTCGATTTGTTCACTAAAGCACTTCCTACATCCAAATTTGAAAAGATGGTACAAAATATTGGTATGCGGCACTTCAAGGAAATCAAATGATCTGTCCATTAGGGGGAGTTGGAAACTTACTGTACTCTTTTCCTTTGCTAAGTTTTTCCCACCTGGTTTTCTAAGCAATGTTTTTAACAAGTCAATAATTTTCAATATTTATTATTAATCATGTACTTTTTTCATTAATAAGGGGTTTTTTCCCATGAGGTTTTACCTATTAATGTTTTAACGAGGCATGATACAATCGTCATTCAAAAGAGAGTGTTACGAAATATTATTTAGTGAATGACCATTGGATTTCCCATTCATCCATAACTCTCCATCATTAGTGAACATTAGTGACAAACATTATTATGAATTTTATGAGTGTAGTTATGCACCCTTTCTGTATTTGTGACTAGTATAAATAGTGTGTAATATGTATTGGAAATTAGAGTTTTTTTTACTACAAATAATGAAATAGACTTCTTTACAATCTCATGTCTTATTTTATACTTTGATATAGCTTAATATATCATCATATTTTATAACATATATAAAATAGTAAGCCACATACCACACTTCAGTTTTATTACTTTATACTTCAGATTCAACCACAATTTACGTTAATTAACTTTTAGAAGTTACCTAACATCTCCTACATTCAAAACATTTATTCTAGCTCTTGCAAATGATAAATTTAAAATTTTACCCCCGTTGATATAATGCAATTGCATCATGGACAATTGGACATTGGTAAGTTTTTAAAATTATTTTTGCCATCAATTGGAAAAAATTCCCAAAATTTAAAATTATGACCCCGAGTTGAGAAATTCATTCATTTTGGTCCAAACTGAAATTTGAAAAATGTAAACCTAGCATCTAGTTTGCATGGGTTTATATTTTTTTCATGTTTAATTAATGGACATTGCCCGAGTTTTACTACCTTTCAGATACTTGAGCTTTAACTCGGCCTTCTCCCCCCTACGACGTGATGTATATTTTATCATTCCCAGGTTGGATACCCAAAATCTTGGAATTATCTACTTGGGTATTTTTCTTCCCCATTCATATTGGATGCTGCAATTTGGCACGTCATATACAATTGGTGTGGCTATTGAAAAATCCCAAAGTACTTACCATTTTTTACTATAAAAATTTATAATAAAATTCATTTCAAACTTACATGTCAATCATGCATGATCATTTAAACTGATTATATATTCCATTGCATGTTGGTCATTTTCATTTATTTTTCATTTATAACAATTAAACAAGGCCCTATAGTCATGGAAATATCTCAATTATGATTGACATAATCAACAATATTAGTTATGACCAAGAAAGTTCAAAATTCTTCGTAGTAAATGATCGTGCCTTATTGTGTGGTGTGATGTCCATTTATTCTAAAGGAAAAAAGGGCACGATACGACTTTTTGAGGATTTGACTTGTATTTGTGGTTTCGAAAGTAGGCATGAATATTATTCCCTCTTGTTAGACCACCTAACGCAACAAGTGTCGCCAGTTGAAATAAAAATAATAATGTAATCTGTAAAAGATAGATTGGCAGGCAATACATTGCGACAACTTTTACCTTTTGAAGGTGTAACGTTTATAGAACATGATGATTTTTTTAATCATATAAACCTATTGAAAGTAATATTTAAGATGAAAACACAAATGGATAATAATAATAATTATTTTTTTAAAACTGTGTTTATTTAAATGAAAGATAAAAAATACTTTCAAATGTAAAGAGGAAAATGATTATGTGATTAAGGGATAAAAATTTTGAATTATCATATGGATCATTGAAAAAAAAGATAATGGGATTTTGAACAAGAACACTTGTTCTTTAGTTGTAAAACAGTAATTAGTTACTGAAATAGAATTTAGAAGATACGTTTAGGGAAATAATTATGGCGTGAATTGCATGAAGGGGCAGCTTTTAATTTCGCAGAGTGAAGTGCACGAATTGGCTTCCTGAATTTTCTCAACGGTCCTTTATTTTTTTGTTAACTTAAAAAGATACTTTTGTATTAAAAGAATAATTAATAAGTTCATAAATGTTAATATGAATAAAATTTTATTTTGTTATAGAAAAGTTAGGGATGAGCACGGGTCCGAACCTGGACTAAGAACCGGAGAACCGAGAACCGATTTCGTAGGAAACAAAGAACCAAGAATCGGGCCGAATATCCCAGTTCCGGTTCCTATCGGTTCGGTTATACAAGAAAATATGCTATTAAGAATGTGTTCGGTTCCGAACCTCGGCCGAACGGAACCGATAACTGATTTAGTGGAAAATGGAGAACCAATAACGGAACCGAATGCACGGTTCCAGTTCGATTTGGGGTCCTGTTTGGTTATTCGGGTCAAATGCTCATCCATAATATATTGAAAAATCATTGATATTTTTTAAAAAATTTCTGGAAAATCATTAATAACAAAAAGTTTCTCAAAAAACATATTTGTTATGAGAATTTTTTCACAATGCAATGAAATTTTCCAATCACGAAATATAGTTTTCCAATGAAATTTTCCAATCACGAGTCATCGTTACATTTAGTGATTAATAAACTCTATTTCGTGATTGGAAATTTCATTGCATTGTGAAAAAAAAAATTCTCATAACAAAGATTTTTTTTGAGAAACTTTTTGTTATTAATGATTTTCCTGAAATTTTTTAAAAAATATCAATGATTTTTCAGTACATTATGGATTAGCATTTGACCCGAATAACCAAATAGGACCCCGAATCGAACCGGAACCGAAACTGACTAGGAACCGGAACGTGTATTCGGTTCGGTTCTCGGTTCCCTTCGGGCGAGGTTCGAAACCAAACACATTCTTAATAGCATATTTTCTTATATAACCGAACCAGAATAGAAACCGGAACCGAACCGATAGGAACCGGAACCGGGATATTCGGCCCACGAAATCGGTTCTCGGTTCTCGGTTCCCCGGTTCTTAGTCCAGGTTCGGACCGTACTCATCCCTAAATTTTCTGTAACAAAATAAAAATTTATTCATATGACATTTATGAACTTATTAATTAATCTTTTAATAAATTTTTTTTTTTTAAGTTAAGAAAAAAATAAACGACCGTTGAGAAAATTCAGGAAGCCAATTCGTGCACTTCACTCTGCGAAATTGAAAGCAGCCCCTTCGTGCAATTCACGCCATAATTATTTCCCAAAACATATCTTCTAAATTCTATTTCAGTAACTAATTACTGTTTTACAACTAAAGAACAAGTGTTCTTGTTCAAAATCCCATTAACTTTTTTTTCAATGATCCATATGATAATTCAAAACTTTTATCCCTTAATCACATAATCATTTTCCTCTTTATATTTGAAAGTATTTTTTTTATCGTTCATTTAAACAAACACAGTTTTAAAAAAAATAATTATCCATTTGTATTTTCATCTTAAATATTACTTTCAGTAGGTTTATATGATTAAAAAAAAATCATCATGTTCTATAAACATTACACCTTCAAAACGTAAAAAAAGTTGTCGAAATATATTGCCTGCCAATTTATCTTTTACAGTGTAGTTCTTACACAATTTTGAGTGGGATCGATGGTTCTTAAATGAAGTGAATAGAAAGGTCGGAAGGCGAGTAGACCTTTTCTCTCTTCTCATGTCTTAAAGCTCCCCGTTAGCAGCCACACCCACGTTTCCTTCCTATAAAACACTGACATCGAGCCCCTTCTCTCCCACAACTCTCAGATCTCAACAACTTATCCTAATTCAAGCATCAACAGCAGCAATGGAGGCAATGAAGACGATGAAGCTTTTTGCACTAATGCTGGTGATGATGACGATGGCTATTTCAGCTGTCTCCGCCGCCGACGCTCCAGCTCCTGCTCCTTCCGATGCCACGACGGTTTTTGTCCCCACCGCCATAGCATCTCTTTCTGCACTAGCTGTCGCTTTCCTCTTCTAATTTCTGGTTCACCATGCTTCAATACTTACTTTTATTTATACTATACGTAATAATTGGAGTTGTGTCAGTATCTGATTGGAAACTCTTTGTTGTTGACGTTTGAAAGTTGAGATCAATAATATATTCGATTGTTATTGCTAATTTGAAGCGCCGATATTCATCTGTTTGTATGAGTTTTATTTCTGTTGATATTTACTTTTATGTGATTTTGTCAAATAAAACGTGTGTATATATATATATATATATATATATATATATATATATATATATATATATATATATATATATATATATATATATATATATATATATATATATATATATATATATATATATATATAGAGTTAGGTTCTTTTAAGAACTCAAAAAACCATGAGATCTTGAGAACTCTTCATAGACCATTAGATTAGAAAAATCAATGGTTATTATACAACGTGACAATTTTGTAATTACTATTAGTCTTAATGGTACATCAGACTTTTTAAAAAAGAAATAGGGGTAATTTAGGCATAAGGAAAAGAAATCAAATTTGACTGAATTGGAAACACCGAATTATATTCAAAACCGTTGTTTCTCTCTCTTGCTTTCTCTCTCACACGATCTCTCACTCTCTTTCCCTCTTTACTCCAAGTCGACGAATCCCTATCAGAATCCCTATCAGATGAAAGCCGTCTCTATCGACCATCTTCATCGCGCCTCACCGGTTTTTCATCACCACCGCTACGATCTACAGCGACACCACGACCAAGAGGAGCCGGAATCGTTGCCGCCATAGCTGATGGTACCGTTAAAATCAGTCACCGGAATCATTTAAGAAAGAGTCAGAATTGCCTCCCTCTAGGGTTATCGTCATCGCCCTCACCACGACTGGTTCGCTTGAAGGTTCAACTAATCTCTCACTGGTTTTTCATCACCACCTCTGCTATCTGCTGCTTTCCATACGCGATCAAAACGACTTGTATGTAATTGTCATATCCGTAAAAAGGCTGGCGTTTTTGCATTGATACCATCACACGCAGATAGATAGAGAAAGAGATGACGGAGATCTCGCGTCGGAGATCGGCCCGGTTCTTATTACTGCTTTCCTCAATTTGTGTACAGTTCTTCTCAGGTTCGTTCCTCAGATCGCTACCTCTGTTTTAGTTTTTTATCTGTTTTCTCAGTTGCCTGTTTGTGTAAAGATCTACGCCTAAAATGATTTATAGTACAACAGATTTTTAGGGCTACGAGTATGCTAAAAGTGATTATTCAGTAGATTATGAAACAACACAAAGGAATTATGAGAGCAGGTAGGTGTATCTCAATTGTGTAAAAAGAGCCAATTTAAACTGATAACTTGATTTTAATCATATGCAATAGGCTAATTTTCCTTGAGGAAAGTGTAAGAAAGCTCTAATCGGCGCCTTTTTCAGTTTTCCTTCCTATTCTCGATCGCCGGCACTTAATGTTTCCAACACGAAAGAGCTCATGATCAACTTCGATAAACTGGATTACACACATACATAGACGAATAAAGTATAATAAGAATCGGCGCCTTTTTCAGTTTTCTTTCATGTGCGTATGTGCATATGTGCATGTGTGTATAAATGTGTGCATATTTTCATTTTTGAAAAGGTACATATGTGCATAAGTGTGTGCATATTTGAAAACCATGGGGTTCATTTTTTTAATGTTTTTGTTTGGTTAAATGTAGGATGTATTTGAAGATTATGAGAGCAAGAGTTACGAGTGTGTGTGCGTAATCTTCAAGTTTGTGACAAATGGGTAAATTTCATCCTATTTTTTGTCTACTTGTTTAGGTTTTTGATTGCTTATTCATGTCGTCGAATCTTAGTCCGCACATAATTGAAGGTATGCGGAACATGCTTACATTGATTTCTGTCAGTTTCTTGCTCTATGCCGATGAGCAATCTAGCAGCAATGAAATACGGTAAAATTGAATGTATGGTATAATTTTTCAGCTAGCTGTCCCGCCAGCTATCAGCAATCTTGGAACCTTCAAGTTTTTTTATATGAGCTTTTTCTAATGATATTAGTTGATTTGGCAGCAGGATGAAATTGTAGTTGGATTAAGAAATTAGCATCTTGATTGTAGCTGCCTAAAATATAATAAACACTAGTGCTTTTAAAATATTTTCATAAAAGCATATGTGGATAAATGTATGTGTATATGTGCATGTACGTATATGCATATGTGCATATACACATGCATTTTTATAATTGTGCATATTGTTTTGTTTTTTTAGAACAGCGGAGATACACATGCATTTTTATGAATGTGCATATTGTTTTGAAGTCATAATTATAAGTACATTGGTATGTACATATACGCATGTGCATATGTGCATATGTACACATGTGCATATGTGCATAAGTACACATATGCATATGTGCATATGTACACATGTGCATATGTGCATAGGTGTACATATTCATATATGTCTATTTGTTTGTGTACACTTGTGCATATTTGCATATTTGCATACATATACGTGCCTATGTGCATATGTGTATATGCATGCAAGTATTTTTGGGGTTTTTTAATATGTAGTTTTATAAATGCATATATGCATATATGTTTATATGCGTAAAAATGCGTATGTGCACATATGCATATATGCCTATATATGCAAAAGTAGATGTGCATTTGTTCATATGCGTATATGCATGTATGTATTTATTTTAATGATTTTGAATATATATGTATATTAATATTTTTAATATGTACTTTTATTAATGTTCTTGCAGGTTTAAAAAATTTATCCACCAAATTGAAGAAGTGAAAAGCGATAAAATGAAGAAACATGACAGTCTAGCAAATAAACAATCGACATATTTGGAATTTTTGTTGTATTTTTTATATTTTATGTATGTATCATTCAAAACAATTGTACATTATTGTTTTTAATAAATTGGTTTGTTTATTATTTGTATTCAATTATTATACATAATAATATGTTTATATGAATTTTAAAAATATGCATATATGCACCTGGTACATGAATGTATATGTTTTTGTAATTCTAAAATATGATTTTTTTTCTTGAATTTTAAATTTTTTTATGTTTTTTTTAGATTTCGAAAAATCTCATATTAAAAAAAAACGAAAATCATGTATATTTTTAAATTCGAAATTTGAATTTGATTATGCTTATTTTTAGGAATTGTTATTTTGTTGCCATAAATAATAAATATCAAAATTAAATGAGAATTGTAAAATGTCAATCATGCCCTTTTGTGATCTGACCAATCAGAGAGAGTTCTCGAGATCTCATGGTTTTTTAGGTTCTCACAAGAACCTAACCCTATATATATATATATATATATATATATATATATATATATATATATATATATATATATATATATATATATATATATATATATATAGGAGAAGGTTCAAATGAGAACCATTAAAAAAATGAGAACCAATGAGAACCAATCTTAGCCTTTAAAATTTTTAAGTCTTGATCAATGGTCAAAAATAAATAAGGGCACAATGGTCATTTGAAAGTCTTAACATAAAAACACCTATCCTAGATCTAAAAATCAGATTAAAACATATTCCACTCAAAAACTCTCTCAACTCTCCAAGAACACACATTCATACCCCAACACCACAGCCACCACCGGCCGCCTGCAACCACCGCCGCCTGACGCCACCTCCGCCACCTGTCGCGCCGCCGCCGTTGTCGAAATCGACTGCTCCACCGTCTCCTCCCTATTCCGTTGTCGTCTTCTTCATGAAACTCTACTCCGACGTTCAGATCTACAATTTCCGACACTAGATCTGTGATTTCCACCTTTAGATCTAGGATTTTCGTCTCTAGATCTACAATCTCCACCTCCAGATCTACGATTTCAGCAACCACCGTTGTTACATACCATCAGAGAAGGAGTTCCGGCGAGATGAAAGGAGTTCCGACAATGAATCACTACCAGGTACGCCACTTAGCCTCAGATCTACCACCTAAGTTGCAAAAAGTCAGCAAAAAGAGGTCTGGTGGTCGATTTACACCACCGTCGTCGTCCGATGCACCACCACCATCTCCTCCATCTCCCGTCGATGTCGGAAACCACAAGCATATCGAATATGTTCCAACACCACCACATCAGATCTGATCCACAACTGCACACCAGGTGTTTGATGAAATGCCTCTATGAATTTCTATACTTTGAATGTTTATATTAAACTGTGAATATGTATTTTAAACTGTGAATATGCTTATTAAACTGTGAATGTTTGTATAAAATTTGAATGTTTTGTTATATTAAACTGTGAATGTGTGCATTAAACTTGTCACAACCACCACCACTGACGGCAACTCTACCACCAGATCCTCCCTCCCCCTGTCGCTCCTTCCTATCACCATTAGAAATTGTGAAATTGTGTAAAAGTAAGTGTATTAAACTGTGAATCAGTGTATGAATGAGTATTTAAACTGTGAATGAATGTATGAATGAAATGTATTAGGTTGTGAAAATGACGATTTTGCCCTTTTTTTTACCCAAAAAGACAAAAAACGGGATTTTATCCAATTTAATCAGGACCATCCATTTTTTTAATGATGTGCTAAGATTGGTTCTCATGGTTCTCATTCTTTTAATGGTTCTCATTTGAACCCTTCCCTATATATATATATATATATATATATATATATATATATATATATATATATATATATATATATATATATATATATATATATATATATATATATATATATATATATATATATATTCATCGTTTTGCTAAATTGTATTTGAACCGAAATTGGTATTTGTTGAAGTCAATTGGTAAGTTGTAAATGTCGATTTTTCTGTTAGTTTTAAGATTGTGTGGTTAGAACTGCTGTTGACTTTGGTGAGACTCATGATTCATGATTCATCTAATAATTAGAACCAGATTGTTGACTTTTTTGTTAGAACTAACTATTGAGTAAGACGATGAAGTGACAAAACACCGCCCTCTCTTTATCTTTACATCCCTCTGTATCTCTTTAAGAAAAACCTTAATTCTATATTTGTTTGTATTTATAGGTGTTGAAATGCGAAGGCAGTGAAATACGAGACCCCAAAGATGAATCTAGACAAAATTCTACGACTGGAGGCTAGTTTTTACCACTAATTTTTTTCGAGTGTTATTGACATGTTTCTAACTACAGTAACCTGCAACAAAGGAAAAGAGCAAGCTTTGGTAGTTTTTGTGGTTTGTTGGTTTTTAGTCGGGTCCATATAGTTTCAAATATTGCGGTATTGCTCTAAATGATTAGACTTTATACTTTCAAATAATTAACTTCTTTTGGAATGTGGTTTTAAGTTAGATTGGTTATCTTTTTGGCTGATTAGGGTCGTTGAGCATTTAGGATTCCTTTTTTCTAAAGAACACGATCTTCTCAGCATTTACAATGTTAATTACCAATTATCTTTTTACTGATTTCTTGGTTGTATGGTTCGCAGAAAGTGATTTTCTTTGTTTGGAACGTGTTATTATATTGTTTGATTTGGTAACTTACAAAATGCTAATTAGCTATTTAGCTCTGTTTTTTAATTGTATAGTGTTTTGATGAGGAACGGATGTCATCAAAGAACAAAACAGTTAGAATTTCATGATTCTAGGGACGATTTGTTTTGGGTTATTGTTTTGTTTCTAACAAATTGGATTCCATTTGAATTTGTTATCCCTACTTAAGGTATACATTAGAGTTGATATAAGTGATCAGCTAAATCTCATTGTTGTTTCTTTTTTGGGTGATTTTAACGATAGCTCTTGGATTTCATCAGTATTTTTTCTAAATTATTCTTAAAGTTGATTGTCTGTTTTGTCTTTTCATTAATTGATTTCATGTTTCGGTTGAATAAATGTGTGTTGATTTTTCGAATCACCCATTTGCTAGAGATGAATGTGTGGCTTATCATTGTATATGCTTTTTTTTTTCTTTGAGTGCATGTGTTTTTATGTGTATCCATGTGTTTGTGTGTGTATCTCTGTTTTTGGTGGAAATTTCATTAGCCTCATTTCAGTTTGGATATTTTGGTTTGACCCTTCCTAACCATCAATTCTTTTGTTTTATCATGTAATATGTTTCTTCGGTAAAAATGGGAGGTTGGGCGCACATAAAAGGTTGGAAAAATGACCCACATTAATCTTAAACATGTAAGTGAGATTTATTATTATTGATCATTTGAAGTTAGTTTGGCCTGAAATATAGGTCTCTGGTTTTTATTGGTTGATTAAATTGAAATGGTGGGAGTATGTTTATTGGTGTTTAGTGAAGGATTAGAGAGGAAAATTTCCGTCGCTAAAAAGGTCACAAAATGTGCTGATTAAGCTAGCGTACTGGCTACTTACGAGGGACAGTCCGTCACTAATCCGTCACAACACAAGAAAAAGTCCATCGTTAAATTCGTCGCAACCTAAAATCAGTCTCGTCGCTAATTTTGTTGCTAACGATTTAGACGACTTATTCTTTGCTATGGAGGTAGTGCGTTGCCAAAGCCATTTAGCGAGGGATTAGATAGGGAAATTTCTGTCTCTAATGCTTCTATTTCTAGTAGTGAGAGCTGCGAGTTTTTCTAAGGATGAGCATGGATCGGTTTCGAGGTAAAACCGAACCCAAACCCATACAATCGGTTTTTCGATTTTTGAACCCATTCGGTTCAGTTTTATAAATGGGTTCGGTTTTCGGTTTTGTGGGTGGGTTTTTAGTTTTTCGATTTTCAACCCACGGGTTTGTGGGTTTTGTGTTTTCAACCCATTGGGTTCGTGGGTTTAGGGTTATCGGTTTTCAACCCATTGGGTTTGAACCCAATTTCCAATTTTCCATCCAAACACACCAAAAAAACATTAAAACAAAATCAATTTAAACTCAACTGAAGTGTCTTACAGTCTTAAACAACCAAATTTAATGGAACATTAACAACACCAAGTTTAAAGTCCAAAAAAAATAACAAAATGAAGTCTAAAACAAGTAAAGAACATTTTCTAACAACCACAAACTTAACAACATAAGACAAAGTCATAAACAACCACAAATACAAATAAACCATTATAAACATCTCAAAAGGCCGAATTTTCAAATGTCATTCCATTCTACATCCATGTTCCAAGTTCCAAATTCATCTACAAAAAAGAAGGCATATACCACCATGAAACTTAATAATTTATAATTAAAAAACCATAACAAACAAAATCGAACCGAAAATTTCGGTTTTTCAAAAATACAAACCCAAACCATCGGTTTTACGGTTTCAGTTTTAAGGTTTCTTGTTCGTTTTCTGCTCACCCCTAAGTTTTTCCTTATCTGGAGGACGTGTCAGACGGCCTAGTATGTGTCAACGCTTCTTGAGGGTTCCAAATGCTCTTTCGATATCCTTTCAAGTTCTTTCTTAAGTAACTTAATATTTCATGCGTTTTGGATCACCTATACATGTAAAAGATTTCACAAACACAACATGTTCAGGATATATACCGTTAGACCTATCAATGGGGAAGGTTTGGAGCGAATCACCCTTGATTCAAATCCTTTTAAAAAATTAAAAAACCTGGTCTGCTCTGCTCCAATAACCCTACAGGTTTTGGATAATCGAATCCATACCCGTATCCACCGAAGCAACGAATGGCCGACCCTCTTACAATATTGAATTACATTTTACTTAAACATCGAATCGTATATTTTTCTGTTTCCATCGGCGTAGCCAATCTTGTGTAATCACCACATCCTCTACAATTTGAGGCAACATGGAGGAATGACATTGATCGACGAAGGTTTTAAACATATCAGAGAAAATCAAAGAGTTGCTAGTCTATTGCCGATATATAATGACCATTGAACAGTGTTATGAAGTTATTAGGTGCGCAATATTCTATAGGAATTGAGAAACTAATGGCCATCTAACCTTAACAGCGATATGTTTATATATATATATATATATATATATATATATATATATATATATATATATATATATATATATATATATATATATATATATATATATATATATATATATATATATATATATATATATATATATATATATATATATATATATATATATATATATATATATATATATATATATACTAGGTGCGTACCCGCGCTATGCGGCGGCGGCAAAAAATTCGTTTCGTTGAATAGTTTTCGGGTAGCCGCAAATAGTTCGATTCGGTGAATATCCCGTTTCAGTGAATAACAATGAGACATATGGAAAATATCGGGACGGAGGATGGGGGAGAATAGTTCTATTTCAATGAGTAGTTTTTATTCTGGGGTGCGGGAGAATAGTTAGGGTTACGCTACATGCACACATTGTAATTAGACTTCTTTTTTCTTTTCAAAGATTTGTTTATTTTTATTTTGCGTTTTCGTAGGACGACTTCTTTATTCTCAAAGATTTGCTATTTTGACAGACAGCAAATAGTTTTCTTCCGATGATTAGTTCGCTTTGGGAATTTTATTACAAATAACACATAATACACATAATTTGGTGGTATAATACATTGGCAAGCGTCAATTAATATATTGTTGTTTTTGGTTAAAATGTTTTTAAATATTTTTATTGGAAAAATTCAAGGAAAAATCAATAAAATACCACACGAGTTGATAGTGATTTTTTTTTCATATTTGTATTCTGTTTTGAAATATATGCAAAATCAATTATATGTTAGACATTTTAGGCTAATGCATGAGCAAACACCACGTTTACATATATAAATATTTTGGATATTTTTCGTATTTAGTCTTTCATAGGTATGCGATAACGGGATATTGATAGTTTAATAATAAAAACAAATTTTGGGATACGGTAAGACAATCATATATGAATATTTATGGTTTATTTTTTCTTCTTATTTGGAAAGCAACGACGCTCGCAGTGCAACACTATTGGACACAAAACTCTTTCAAACAACTAACTCAAACTCTTATAATTTTTCCAACTATTTTTAATGGTCGAATTCAAAAAGCCACAATTTCTCTTCAATCTATAATTCCTTCCAAGCGTCTCCAAGAACACATAATTAGCTATCACTGCAACAAAAATGAAGGCAATGAATAGCTTTATGTTACAGTACAAATTTTTTTCAAAATATTACATTTAAAATTGCCTTGGTCTTTGATGACATTGCTATAATTGGGTATGTTTTACAAAGTACAATGGCTTAACGAAAAAAATAAAAGTATAACGTTATAATTGGGTAGATTTCACAAAGTACAATGCCTTAAACAAAAAAAAGCAAATTATACAATGATTTAAATGAAAAAGAACACAAGGTAGCATGCTATAAAAAAATTAATGAGAGTAGATTGCAAGTTCTTACATTTAGCCATTAAAAGACCCAAATTGATATTTCTTTGTATGTTTACTCACTACTATATAACTAACTGATCATTATTCTTCTGCCCTGCCCTGTCCAGTTCACCGATTCACCAAATCACCATGTCAGGTACGACTGGAAGTTTGGTTTGGCCATTTTTCTCCATATCTATAGTTTAAGCATAAAATATTTCTTAAACATCGAATAAAAACAATCATATATATCTCACATTTCACTGATGAATCTATATGGGTGGGGTGGGGCAGGGGGAGTGGATATGACCCTTACTTTAAGATCCTGAGAAAATGGATACAAACAAAATCAAACCATCATCCTGCTTCTAATCAAGGAATCAAAAGGTAACATATTAATATATTTTGAATACACTCACATAGTCAGAAGTCGAAGTCCATATAGAGCTATCTCAAGTTCACATGAATAGACTTGCATCAAAGGACTGAAAGCTGCGAGACGTAATTTATACCAAGTATATATAAAATAAGAAAAAAGGTAATATAGTCATTCTATCTAGAATAGGGACCAAAATGTTATAAAATCCTCAAATAAGGACGGGATACTCACTTAGATAGTGTGTCCATAACACTTCCCATAACATCATAGTTTTCCGTATTCAAACTCCATGTGACCGACTTTAATAAGCATCATACTCTGCAGAACCTTAAGGGTAACAGAGTAAATTAACTTGACTTTTGAATTATACTAAAATCCAACGGACATAAAAGAATTAAGTCAAGCATTTTGTTTTGAATTGTCCAAGAGAAGTGAATAACAAAATTCAAGAAATGATATTTGCCACATTAAGTCGTAACTTTTTTTAAGAATTTCCAATTTTTACTTTCCATCATTTTCATAGATAACTTATCCAGATAAGAATAAAAACTTACATTTAGAATCGTAATCGAATCCTGTGGGTCCCAAATATTTGGGCCATGGCATATTACCATATATGCCCCTGTATACACCTGCTGTTGATTTTCCGTAGTTTGCCGCCTGTTACTTGTTGATTCAGTGACAACGCTTGGGTTGCAGCTTGTGTAATAGCCCATCAACTACAACAGTTTTGTACTCCGATCAAACAACATATCAATCTTACACTCCGAATAATTAAATGTAATTACATCTCTCTCAATATGTGAATTGCTTGAACTGGTGATCAAATCTAGTGATGGAGTTAAACATGCTAGAAATCTTCTCTTGGTGATGTCATGGTTTTAAAACTCTCAAGATAAGTTACATTCAAAAATCTCGTTGCAATAGAATATATCCAACTAAACCATGAGGATCAAACTTTTTTTGATAAGACACAAATTTACCTTTGTCATGATAGGTTTGTATGAGGTATCTGGAGCTTCATTTGAAAGGTTCTCTGATTGTAAGCAATATCACACGTGATAGCTCGCCAACATCAATTTTCCTGATCATCAAAACCAGAAATGTAAGTTCATGTAGAAACAGCAAACATGTAATAAATAAACAATCAATTAACCACCCATTAAAAAGATGATGCCGATCAAGGAGGATAAAGAGAAAAAATAGATTAACAAAACTTTATAAAAAATAAAGGAGAGAAAAGGACCAGATCTGGAAATTATGGCCCAAAAGATCTCTACATACGACAATTTGGTTGGTTTTCTTTTGCTCTACGTGCTTCTTGAAGTGAAGATCACAAAACAAGGAGACTTCTTTTACTAACTTGTTTGATGTAAAGTCAAGTAAAAGATCATGTTGAACTTCCGAAACCTGTAATAAGTACAAAGCATTATAATATTCAGCTAATTAAAAACACAAAATCACAACCATCTAATGTTCATAAGACAAAATCACAAAATCTGAAACCTGTACTGGTTCTTTGGCGGCTAGTAGATGGTAGAAACCCTAGAAATGGTTCATAAGACAAAATACAACAAAAGTAAATAATCCATTTCCCTGCTTAGGTTGAAACAAAACACAAATAAACATGGAGAATCAAGTTGCAATAGTAATAAAAAGACGTGGGAGAGTGTATGTACCGGTTAGTGAGAGACGGAGAGAACTGTACGTAACATGTTACATATAGGAGATGAGATCTGTAACTTTAAAATCACACCAGAAGGGATGAGATGGAGGGATACTGAAGAGATATGGTGGTGACGGTGGTGGTAGGCGTTGCGTTCGTGGAGTCAGGCGGTGAAATAGTTGCAGTCGAAGACTATGACTCGAGGTAGAGAAGACTATGACCATGACCTTCTTGTTCCTAGTCGTTCTTTTTCAGCAAAATGACCATGACCAAGTAGTAGAAACAGTACCTGTAAGTCAAGTTAAATCCCCCAAAATCAGAAAAAAAAATTTTGAAAGTCGATGATGATGGTGTCGGGATCTAGATCTAGATCGACGAAAATGGCAACGTACAAAAATTTTTTGAAAGTAAAACTCACATTCTGGTACCATTGAGGAAAGGCGGTGGTGATATCGGATATCGTGGAGGAGAGGCGATAACGAATTTCATGGAAGAAGGTGGTCACAGCGGTGGAGATAAATCACGAACAAGGTGTCTATTTTGAGCAGGGGTTGTGGCTTTGCAGAGAAGGGTGAGTAGTTATGAGCGGCTGATGGTGGTCATAACTTGTTGTGGCCGTAGGGATGAGTTTGGTGGTGGCGGCTGGTAATCGGGGAGGTAAGGGTGGTTGTGTAGAAAGGCGATTAGAGTTTTTGCGAGACAGAGAGAATAAACTTTCAAATTTTATCCCTTTTCCATTTCATTCAAATTTTGAATCAACCGCCCACATTTTGAATCAACCGCCCAATGTTTCTTCGTCGTTGTTTTAAGTGGGCCCTCATGAAATGAATAGTCAGGGAAACAAAGACACCGTGGAAGAAATTCACCCTGAGTATATTCATGCTTAAAAGACTTGTACAGTCTTAAAAATTAAGACTTCTATGCATTAAGAGTGTTGTAATTTATATATGTTTTATATAATGGTATATATATATATATATATATATATATATATATATATATATATATATATATATATATATATATATATATATATATATATATATATATATATATATATATATATATATATATATATATGAAGTAGTTACGCTTCCATTCTTTTTTAATGCTTATTCTTTTAGAATATGTATTATTTTGGATGTATTTTTCTTCAATGACTCATTATTATTTGAGAATGTTTTGTGATATGTGAAATTTTCATCTAGTGTAACGAACTAAAATAGTAATCATTTATCTTTTTACGAAGCGTGTATTTCTTTAAGAATGGTAGACATGCATGGTATTTTCATTGTTGTAAAAATTTACAGGTTTTTGTATTTAATGCATTTCTTCAGGAATAACGTCTCCGTAATTTTAGTTCTGATTTTAAAAATGGACTTGATAATAATATTGTTTCCATATTTGTAGGTATATATGAATGTCGATTATACCCTTAAGTGGCCGATTAATTCTTTTTATTTAATTCATTCATTTTAATTACACAACTGCCACTATGATCTAAGCCCTTGATTTTTTCAATCTAATGGTCTAAAATTGGTCATATATTCACACAATACTTGCCAAATGTATTTAATCCTAACTATATATATATATATATATATATATATATATATATATATATATATATATATATATATATATATATATATATATATATATATATATATATATATATATATATATATATATATATATATATATATATATATATATATATATATATATATATATATATATATATATATATATATATATATATATATGTGGAGCAGGTTATAAGCAGAGCAAATCGAAACTGTTCCATACCCAATCTATTTTTACCTCCCATATTAGGTGTCAATTAACTGAACCACTGACTTATTCATGCAAATAATAATCTTATAAATTATTAGTTTCTCACGTATAAGGTAATGTACTAGATTCGTGGGAAGTTGATGATTCTAGGATTATCAGATTGATCAATAATTTTGTAGTTCAGTTAATTAACAACTAAATGAGAAATTAAATATATGAAGTTATAACAATAAAAAAAACTTATATAAACCAAGAAAAAATAAAGTTGTGAAAGTGGATTTAAGAAAAACATGAAAATGAAGGAAAAAAAGTAAGTAGTAAAAATAAAATGTGAAAAAAACATGAAAAACACAGTTAAAATGAAGTTATAAAAAAAGAATTATATATATATATATATATATATATATATATATATATATATATATATATATATATATATATATATATATATATATATATATATATATATATATATATATATATATAAGCAAATGAGCTCATTGTTAAATGTTTAACGACTAATTATAACCAAAAAAAAATTAGTGACCTTGAACAGCTAAAAAAAGTAGTGCAATGATCTTTGATAGCCTAAAAACTTTGATAACTTGTTATTTCTGGTCATAATGACTATTTCAGACATAATTAGCAAGTTAAATGATATTTTATACATTAAATAAAATTAAGTATTCATGTGATTATAAAGTCAAATATAAATAAACAAATAAGTAAATTATTGAAATCGTCAATGTCGTTCTGTCAAAATTGAGTGTTTGTCCCTTACTTTTATTTTGCATCCAGACCATCCTTATTGTATGATTTTGCTGCAATTTTAGTCCATGCCAAAAGCAAAATGTCTATTATACCATTTCTTATTCTTTTTTGATTGATTTATTATTTAGTCTATTAAAAGATACTATTTAATTAAATATTTTATCCCATCACCCTCACCCGCCACTACTATTCATCACCGTCGTCACCACTACTCTTGACCACCTCCAACTCCACCATCGACCACCACTGCTAACACCACTGTCATCAGCCACTACCAACACCATTAACAATCCTAATTACTCCAAAATTTCCAGAAAAATATACAATAACAATCCCAACAATTCCAGAAAAATGCACCAAAACAATATAAAAATTTGTAAATCATTTTTTGTTTATGTAAATCTCATAAATATTCATAAAAATAATCCTAAAATATATCTAGCAATCCTAGAATGAATTTATGTTTCTGTAAATCCAGACAAGGAAGAAAGTGGGTCTATAAATTAGCAAATCGTGTTCACACATAAATCCTAAAATCAACTTTGGCTTTTTAGATGAAATCAAACCTAAAATCCTGAAACAGTTTGCATATGTGAGGAGCGTGTTTAATATCGATAATAGCCTAATGAAGTTGCGAATTTACAGAAATTGACACTTCAAATGGTAGAATTTGACTCTTCAGACGACAAGATTGCTGAACACCGAATCTTTAGACGAGGGTGGTGGCAATTTAGTGCTTGGATTTTGATTCTTCAAGAGATGTCGCCAGTACCGATGTAGAAGACAACGTAATCTACGGGTTTGATTTTATGTTAGACGATGAGAGGACTAAAGGGGTAAAGGAGGGATCGGTTTAAGACTTAAGAGTGGAAGGAGGGAGACCGGGAGTTGAAGCTTTCAGGTTAGGATGAGTCATCGGCTCCGATGGTAGAGAGAAGTGACGAAGACGACGTTGAAGGAGACTAGGAGTCAGAGTCTCTATTTGAAAGCGGATGGGGGAAATGAGTCTACCCATTGGTATTATCATATTTACTTTATGTGACAACTGTCAAATTAGTCAACGAAAGTCAACTCAAGTCAACCAGAGCGTACGTTAGGTCAATATATTGAAATGTAAATTTCATAATCTCTACGATGTATTATTTGATATTATAATACTAAGTATGTTAATTCAAGTCAATTATACGAACAAACACTGCTAAGCTAGATGTTTTTAATATATATAAAAAAACAAATTTATGTCGTGAATAGTGACCGACGTAAATAGTGAACGGTAAAAATTTAAAACTCTTCGGAATATTACAAATTTTATATCAAAACGTAGATAAAATTACGACGGTCCCGAATTTATATTTATATTTTTACCAAACGTTATATATAAAAAGTTATGATAGAAAAACGTTTAATTTAACTTGCAAGCGACGTTTAATTATTATAATATATTTATTTATTTTTATAAAAAAACAAAAAAAAATTTTAGTCTCCGTGGAGATTTGAATTGAAAGTTTGAAATTTTTTTATATTATTTTATTTTAATTTTATTTTATATAAAGTGGGCCCTACTTCATTATTTATTCAATTTACAGATTTTACCCTTAAGAATTCATATATTCATTTTGAACCCTACAATACGTATTGTTAAGTTTATCAAAAATATTATGTCGTTTTATAAAACGAAAAATTTACCATCAAAACCGTATCGTCGATACGAACAACCTAACGTCAAAATTTAATATTATTGATATTAGTTTTATATTTAATATTTTCTTTTTCTTTAAAATGAAATTGTATTTACATTTAAACCCTATATTTTTATTAAAGTTACAATTAATACCCTTACGTTAATTCGTTAAAGACTTTTAGTTAAAAAGTTGATATTATTAAACTACGATTTTTGTAGATTATATTCCTATAAAAGAAAATTATTTGTTTTAATTAAAAACTATTAAATCTATTTAAAGAGTATTTTAAGGGTATGTTTTGTTATAAACAAATTCTAAAAGCTATAAAAGTCGAATATCTGTATCTTGAGGGCCGCAATACGAAAATAAATCTACTATAAATATAGCGTCATTCTAGCCATTCAAATCACACAAACAAGTTCTTCGATACGTATAGAGAGATATACGTAGAATGAGCGTTAGAGGTAGATATTTCAGTTATAAATATAGTGAGTTCGAGTTAGAAGCACGAAGAGTCGGGCGATCTAACAACAATTGGCGATAAGATCCTAATCAACATTGAGGTGAGTTCATACCCATTCTTTTTATCTTTATTCAAGTTTTTAAGGGGGAGAATACAAGTTATACTATACAAATAGTTATTTATACTCATTTATAACAATAGTAAACGAAATGCGAATTTTGTAAACATCATTAAACAATTCAATTATAATTCCAAAAATAATATCGAATGATCTACTTACGAGGGCGGTGTCTAGGCCGATCATTTGGGCTAGGTTGCTGGATTTCCGAAAGGCTTATATGCTGAAAGGGTCCTGCCTTCCCATTTGATCTTTTACCTGGCCGTTTTTTATTTGATAGTCATGAAATATTATATTGGAATTAATAAAGGGTATAACAAATTTATTACACCACTATTGTGGAGAATACATCTTAAAAGAAGTTCTTTATAATCATCTAAATAAGTTATTTCACATATATTTGTAAATATATTGTTTTCACAACGGAATACTAAAAATAAACTATTATAGGAATAGTTTGTTGATACAAATGTTACTATGACGTTTTAAAGAAGACAAATAATTATATAAAATATATAATTATTATACATTACTATATTATCATGGAAAAAATGATAATGGACAAATACAAAGGTTTTTCATATACAAACTTTAACAAGTTGATTGATACATACATTTTTGTGAGACGGGTCTTCACAGTGCTTATTTAAGTACATACTATAAGTCCTGAAATTTATAACCAGAGTCTCGGTAAGAGAGCGTGATATTTGTGTATAAATCTATACGGGATTGACAACCACGCACCTGAGCTGCTAGCTATAGCTAGACCGATGGGTCTGAGGTGACAAATGTCATAACAGTCCGACGCCTGAAGAACGTCGAAGCAGGCCTACATGGTCACAGTATGGTTATAGGACGTCTCGCGTGGGAAATCAACTTTATAAATTGTTTACGTGGAAATATACATTTTCAATGGCTTTATACTACAAACTATGCTATACATTTTAGTCCTTGGGTTTTAAGGACTTGGATACATTCATAAGAAAATATTGGATTTTCTTGGATTACAATACTACATTTTACAAGGAAAGAGATTCCTCATACAAGTTTTATGGTATTAAAACTACATTTTAACAAGTTACAAATATAAGTATGGTTTTACTTATACACACTGGTTCTATGGAAATTAAAACTACGTTTTATCAAAGATATAAATATAAGTACGTTTTACTTATACATACGAGTTTTGTGGAATTAAATCTACGATTCGTCTACAAGTAAACATCTATTTACACGGTTTTATACAAGAATAAAACTACGTAATACTATTTTCAAGTATACAAATACCTATACATTTTCGGTCTTTGGGTTTTAAGACTACTACTCATTTATAAGAAAATATTTGATTTTCTGGTTTCAAAGACTATCTTTTTACAAGGAAAAAGGATTATGGATTTTCCCATACAAAAAATCTTATGAACTCACCAACGTAATGTTGATTCTCTTTCAAACTACTTGTATTCTCAGGAAATTTATAAGGTAACTACAACCTTTGACGATGGGTCGCTATGGCATCATACTATGTATTTTGATATCATATTGTAATTGTATTTAAAACGTACAATCTTTTGAACTCTTGTAACATTACAATTATGTATATGATGGATGTGTTTGCTTTGATCACTATTGTACAATCGTTGTTGTGATACTGTTTATGAAGTCATCCACCCTCAGACGTTTCCGCCATCGTGGTTTGGGGGTGTGACACTTTACTAGGTTATAAACCCGTGTTAAACACGGGTTGGATACTTATAAACACGGAAACATAAAATTTACTTATATTCCATAATTTTTAATAGTTGTTAGTTATTTATATGACATAAAGAAACATAGTTTTGTTAAGTTCGTTAGGATATATATTGTTAAAGCAGTCATAAAATTTAAATATCTGTATTTGTATAATACAAAAACGAAACAAAATATTGCTAAATGCTAATAATAAAACAATGATTTCATAAATTACGATGCATAGTCATGTTTCATAAATTTCCAAATACTTTTTTGTATACAACATTGATAGTTGTATTGGTAGGTTTATTATCCTTATCTAGGATTAATAATCTTAATCTTTCTCTGCTTTTACCGATGTAGAAGACAACGTAATCTACGGGTTGGATTTTATGTTAGACGATGAGAGGACTAAAGGGGTAAAGGAGAGACTGGTTTAAGACTTAAGGGTTGAAGGAGGGAGACCGGGAGTTGAAGCTTTCAGGTTAGGATGAGTCATCGGCTCATGGTAGAGAGAAGTGACGAAGACGACGTTGAAGGAGACTAGGAGTCGAAGTCTCTATTTGAAAGGGGATGGGGAAAGGAGTCTACTCATTGGTATTATCATATTTACTTTATTCATTAAAAAAAAGCTAAAAAGAATAAACAAAGATATAATAGTCTTTTTACGATCTGACAGATATTAAAGTCACAACAAAATCCAACAACAAGAATGTTTACATACAAAATAAAAGTTAAGAACCAAACATGACAAAAACACATAGTAATTTACTAAAACAAATATACCCTTTAACCCAATAGAAAATCTATGAAGAAAGGAGTGGGACGGTTGTTAAATGAAGTGAATAGAAAGGTCGGAAGGCGAGTAGACCTTATCTATCTTCTCAAGTCAAGCTCCCCGTTAGCAGCCACCCTCATGTTTCCTTCCTATAAAACCATGACAGTCGAACCCCTTTTCTCCCACAACTCTCAGATCTCAACAACTTATCCTAATTCAAGCATCAACAGCAGCAATGGAGGCAATGAAGATGATGAAGCTTTTTGCACTAATGCTGGTGATGATGACGATGGCTTTTTCAGCTGTCTCCGCCACCGACACTCCAGCTCCTGCTCCTGCCTCCGATGCCACGACGGTTTTTGTCCCCACCGCCACAGCCTCTCTTTCTGCACTAGCTGTCGCTTTCCTCTTCTAATTTCTATACGTAATAAATTTGGAGGTCGTTGCCTGATTGGAAACTCCTTGCGGTTGATGTTTGAAAACTTTGAAATTTGAGATCAATAATATGCTCGTATTTGATTATTATTGTCTAGTGTGTTGAATTTGAAGTGCCAATCTTCATCTGTTTGTTGATATTTACTTTTATGATTTTGTCAAATAAAACTTATATATATTTAAGTTGCAATGTTGCATAGTTAAAAAAAAAAATCTTAGATATCATAATAAGAATCTATTTGTTAAGCTTATCAACTGTCAATATAATCGGTTAAAAATCTGTAAGACAAAATTACAAACAAATTGAATGAAGGTTTATTTATTTTTCAAAGTGAAAAAAAGGGTGCTCTTTTTCATTATTTATATGAGGTTTTAATATTTCCTCAAAATTTATGTCATTCGTTAAATATATGATTTATTCTGCATTTTTTTCACTATTTATACAAACAGAATACAAAAAAATGTGTGTAAAAATATGATAATGCTAAAACAAAATATGATTAGATATATGTGTGTGGTTGTGATGGACACCCACACACATGCCATATTAAATAGTACTAATGTTTGTATATACATGTAATAATACAAAATGATATATAAATATCGCATCATTTAAAATATAAAGGTTGGAAATGTATCAGGTGTCTTCACACCTATGATTGTAAAGATTTTGATTATAATTCACTTACGCAATTTGTTTTTACACAATATGAAACATGTACTCTATGTTTTTTTTTTAAATAATTTGAGTATATGGATATGTCTTAAACTGAGTACAATTAACCAATTTGCTGTATCGTGTTAGAAATATATAACTGTTTTGTATTGGCATAATGATAACCAGATTGACAAATTAGTTCCATTATATATTTTAATAAATAGTCAAATATCTTTTAAATTATAGGTATACGTTAGAAAATAGAAAATGGGTCTTTTATTCGTCCTATACTAGTGTTTGAACTTCTTTGTCATAAAGCCAATGTAGTTTCATTTTTAATCAGCGTCTCATTTGCATAATTTGGTCAATTTTCGACCCGTTATTACCGGATGTAATACCTAAATTTTAGGTGACAATTTTTTGTCATATCAACAAATATTTTTTTTTATAATGAGGACACATATATATTCTAACCTATCTTAAACTACTTCACTATATTAAATGAGATTAAAACCTTCAACTACATAGACGTAAGGATACGATCTCAACACCAGATACCATTATAACCCTTTTGGTGCATCAACTAAATGTCTTTAAAAGAAGGTAAACCTTGGTTTAATTCTTGTAAATATGCATGAACAGTTTAATGTGTTGACAATTTCATCCAAATGTGAAAAGAATTATTGTTAATATACAACTATTTTTTCTAATATGAACCATTTAATGTGCTGACAATTTCATCCTAATGTGAAAAGAATTAATCTTAATATACAACATAAACTTTTTATAAAAGTTTAAAACTGCAATTTTTTAAGAGAAAAATTACAAATATAATGCTATAGCTGAAAGAAAATAAGTGAAATGTTATAATACATAAATACATAAAAATAGTTTGTGATTCTTTATATTTACTAAGTTTTTATTAACCAATCATGGCCATTTTAAATTCAATCCACAAATTAATGATTCTTTAATTGAACTTTAACCATGGTCTACACGTTTTCGTTATTTTATGTTTAATACGATCGTAATTAGATGTCAACTTTATTAACAAGTAAACTAGTTATTGATGTGTAAACACTATTCTCATTTTTAGAGACGATTATAAATAAATAAAAAGTTAAATTGAAATTTTTTTTGACGACAAGTAAAAGATACCATGCTTAATACATTTTTTTTTTTACTCTGTGTGACTTTAATAAATATAAAATTAAGACAAAACCACAAAATTAGTGTTTGTATTTTGTTAAAAACTGTGGGTAGAGTTTAAAAGTTTCCAACTTGCATGAGAGGTCCAAAATTTGAAATTTTCTACTGTTTTTCCGTCCCTGATGTGAAAAGACTAAATTACCCTTTTAATTTTCTTTTTTCATTTTTTATCATCTATTTCGATTTTTTTAATTCTTCAATTTTTTAAGGAAAAGTCTTCCAATTTCTAATGTCGAACATATTATTCTTGATTTAATTGCAGGATTACTGAAATCGAAGGAGCTTGATACCGATAGCAAGTTTGGAGGAGAGTAGATGGCGCTTCTAGTTCACCGCTTTCTCCCCCAACACTCCTCACGAAAGACGTATTCATTGGCACTAGCTCCTCATCACTGGCTGATTGGCATCAATTGTCGCCATCACCACCAACGTCTCTAGCAACAACGATGAGTAACGACCCACAATTCCTTATCTATTAGGCCAAATTACTTGAGGTAAGCTATCGTTTCGTAAGTAAAATTATTCTTGTTAGGATTGATTTTGTTAAATATCCCTATACACTAATGGTTATATACTGAAGTTGCTCTATTATCAATGAAGTTCATTGGCAAATCAATTGTTGGTATAAGCAGTTGTACTATTTAATTTGACACTATAAAGTTGGAATCGGTGGGAAATTACACACAAAACCCAAAATTATGAAAAAAAATCCTTTTTTTATATGATTCTGATTAAGTTGATCATGATCTTTGTTTTTCAAAGTCAGGCTTACTGTCATTATGAATATACGTAACCACCAAATGTCAATTGAATCCTTGAATTCATCGATTCAACTTGCATTAAAGGAATTTGAAGACTCTATAAACATACAAAGTCATTCTGTAATGGCAATCACTCATTGCGTTGACACTCTACTTCCTATTCTTCCATGTTTGTTTTAAGAAATATATGTAATATCTTGTATTCATGAAAATCTTGATGTTACAAATATTTTAGCTAACCCGTGATGTTCTCACAGACGTCCAACTTCATTATTCTGGGTATTTATTGCAATATTCTTGGCCCCTTGAAGAGGTTCATGTTTTTCTTGATGCATCACTTTCTCTCCCGGATACATAAACTTTAACACTTATTGATTCCATTGTGGATATTCGTTTTTTATAGAACTAGGTCTTCAACTAGAAGAAATTCTAATCAATGTTGGCCTTGAAGAACCAAGGTTATGGATTTGGGTCACAGATGAAATGGTACATGGTTATCTTGAAGAGAAAAGTGGGATTGATAATGAGAACTACATAGTTATTAACCAGGAACAAGTTGTAGATGACATTACCAACTTTATGGCCAGATGTATTCTTTTAAACCCAAATTCCAAGGTATAAATTACATAACATCCAATCACTTGTTCTTATTTATAATTTACTTTCATAGAAGTTCTAATAAATCATCAATTTCAATGTTCTCTGGAAATGCAGAATTTGAAACACAAGGAGATGCAAAAGAGTAAGTTTTCGGTTCTTCCATTTTTATAAAATTATGAAAACATTAAATAAGTATGCTTTAATTTTTCAAAATTGCAAATTGAGCAAGACATTGGGTGGCATGAGTAAGTTTGAGAAGGTATTAGAAATATGGCATGCTGGTCGGCTATTTTATTTTATGGCAACTTAGGGACTTACTTTATTAGGGTGAGTATGTTTTGTTTATTATTCAATTGTAATTTACTTTCGAAAAGTGGAAGTAATGTTTTGTTTTGTTTTGTTTTGTTTAATGTTGTGACTAGGTTGTATCAAAGTCGGGCAGTGTTAAGAATTGTTGCAAGGGGAGTTTATGCAACAAGCAAAGTTGCTATGAGGGCTCTTTAATCTGTGTGAACTTATGGATGTCTATTTGACATAAAAAGTGTACATTATGTAAGTAGCATCAAGAATTTTTTATCAACTTGTATTTTTTTTAATTTTTATTGTATGTGTGATTGCATAAACTTCAAAAATGATATTGTAACTATATAATTGTGACTTCAGTTAACCCACCCTGCTTGAATCGTGACGTGTCCTGTGCAATTCTATAAATTTTCAAACTTTATCATGAATTATGCATGTGCATAATCCTTTTCATATCATTACGATGTACTTTCAGTTGTGTGCTTATGAAGAAATTCTACTTTAGAACACTTCTCCAATTATAACATTGTACTTCTTACTTGGCCCCTTCAGGGGCCGTGCTTTAGCACGGCCCGAATACCTACTAGAATATATATATATATATATATATATATATATATATATATATATATATATA
Organism: Cichorium intybus; assembly: GCA_023525715.1. Classification (NCBI taxonomy): domain Eukaryota; kingdom Viridiplantae; phylum Streptophyta; class Magnoliopsida; order Asterales; family Asteraceae; genus Cichorium; species Cichorium intybus. The sequence continues at coordinate 51,737,606 of CM042014.1, read as the reverse complement.
TATATATATATATATATATATATATATGTGTGTGTGTGTGTGTGTGTGTGTGTGTGTGTGTGTGTGTGGAGTTCAGATCAAATGAGAACTATTATTTTACTAGCAACCTAGAAATCTTTTGACTGAAATTTTGTTTTCTATACACCTAGTCGCTTATATTTAATACTTTTTGTCAAAAAAAAATTTGAAAAATAGTATGTATACACGAAATGTGCACATATGCACTTTTTTGCAAATGTGTATTTGATCACGTTTCGTGCATATGTGCACATTTCGTGTACATATATATATATATATATATATATATATATATATATATATATATATATATATATATATATATATATATATATATATATATATATATATATATATATACACATATATATATCTATTTTTCAAATTTTTTTTACAAAAGGTTTTAAATATAAGCGATTAGGTGTATTATGTCATTTTTTTAAAGAAAAAAATTCAGTTCAAAAGGTTCCTAGGTTCCTAAGAAAAAATGGTTCCCATTTGAACTTTAGTATATATATATATATATATATATATATATATATATATATATATATATATATATATATATATATATATATATATATATATATATATATATATATATATATATATATATATATATATATATATAGGGCTAGGTTATAATAAGAATGAAAATTATTGTGTTACCTTGTAACCAAATCCTGGCCATCCGATTTTCATTCTCGTAAGAATCAAAAAACTGAAAATTTTTCATTTTTAAAAGAATGAACTAAATTTTGTACATCAAAACAACAAGAATGTAATGAATTATTTCAATTATGACAAAATTACTAGAAAAATTACATCACAACAATAAGAATCTACAAAAATTATAACAATTCTGGAAAGAATAAAAATATTTTATATAAAACAACAATATTCTAAATGAACAGATAAGTCATTCTTAAAAGAAAATGTTTTAAATGAGTGGTCCATATTGAGTTTCAAGGTTACACAATACTTGTCAGGATATATAAGAATGACAATTATTGTCTTACCCTGTAACCAAATCCTGGCCATCAGATTTCATTCTCATAACAATGAAAAAAAAACGCATTCTTAACAGAAAAGTTCTTGACAGAATGGGTTCTTACCATTCTTAAAAGAATGTGTTTTAAATGAGTGGTCCAGATTGAGTTTCAAGGTTACACAATACTTGTATGGATATATTTGATCTTAGCCCTATATATATATATATATATATATATATATATATATATATATATATATATATATATATATATATATATATATATATATATATATATATATATATATATATATATATATATATAACTTATAAAGGAGGCCATTATGAATATGGTTTAAGATATGTCTCATTCTTGCACCATATTCATTTGAAACCTCCACAACTCTTCATCTTTCAATTAATTAATGAAAACCATTCAAGAGTTTTTAACTTATGCCTTATAATTACCAAGTATTTAAACTAATATGAAAAAATTTATGAATATTAAAGGAATTGTAGTTGAATAGTTTTTTTGTTTACTATAAAAGAGATAAATCTTTTGACTAACATAGAAATGCAAATCACATATAAAGTGAGAGAGAACATCTAGAAAGAAGAATACAAATGCTTAAAGGTTTTTATGTTGGTTTGAGTATTTTTTTTGTTATGTTTCGAGCCATGCTACGATGTCAAAGTTTTGAATTTGTAAGTTTGTTATATATTGCTATGGTAACTTACTGGCTTTTTGCTATGTTTTATAGATTAAAAACGATCATACAACATTATCATCGAAGGTAACGTGAGAGTATGAAACAAATTTCACAATGAGAAGGTTTTTGTGTTGGTTTGATCTTTTTTGCTATATTTCGAGCAATGTTACATTGTTAGAGTTTTGAATTTGTAATTTTGTTATATATTACTATATTAACTTAATGGTTTTTTGTTATGTCTAATAGATTAAAAACGATCATACAACATTATCGACGAAAAAACGTGAGAGTATGAAACAAATTTCACAATGAGATTATTTTGTTTCATCACGTTTTATGTTTATTTTGTAACTAGAACTCAAACTTATATAATTAGTTGATGATTTGTATTTTTATTGAGATTTTTTGTATTCTTAATTTATCAATTATAATAGTATAACTCTTCTTATAATACAAGCTTTTAAATTTTATTATCATGTTTTATGTTTGTGAATTCAAAATAAAATCTTATTTATATACTTGATTGTTTAATATTTTGAAAGAACTTGATACATAATTAGTTTTATATATATATATATATATATATATATATATATATATATATATATATATATATATATATATATATATATATATATATATATATTATATTTTAGTATTTATAGTTAAAATGATGTTTAGAAAAATTATAAAAAAAAAAACGCATGAACGTTTGAAGAAATAGTTGGAAAAATAACATATGTAGATCAAAATAAATAATTATTGTTAATATACTAAATCTAAAAATTTAATTTAAGTAACTTATTTAATTTCTTAAACTTTTCGACTTTCAACTATATAGTAAATAATGAGATCTAATAATTAACTTATATTATTTACTTAAGTAATGTAATTAATTGATTAGTTTTTTTGACTTTCGGCTATTAAATTTTGAATTATTATATATTTACATGAACTTTTCAATACTTCATAATCATGGTGTGATTATTGATTATTAAGTGATGAGAAGTTGAATAATTTTTATAAAAAAGTAAGTTAATTAATTAAATAGCTAATGAAAGTTGAAACTCATAATTAACTCTTAAAATTTCTATCTAAACAATAGATAAATTATCTATCATTTACCACATTTATTTGAATTTCTAATTTTTTTAATTATTAAAAACAATTTTAACATTTCCAGTTACTTTATACTTATGGTGTGATTGTTAATTATAAAGTAATTGTTATTTGAAAAGTTTTTACAAAAAAAATGTTAATCAATTAAGTAGATAATAAAAATTGAAACTCTTATATTTTTTTTATATTTGCTATGATTTTCAATATACAGTTTTAACCTGCGTAACACACGGTCATTCGTCTAGTATATATATATAGAGAGAGAATGAATTAGGGCGTGTTTGTTTACCTCTTAAATGGGTTATTAAGAGGTAAGCTCTTAATCTGATAAATACAGACCGTTTGTTTACCACTTAAGTTTTACCTCTTAATTTAAAAAACCTCTCTTAATTAATCAGACATTAGGACACATCTGTTTAAAAAAAAGAGCCGCTTTCTTCCTAAAATACCCTACGCATCTTCCGCCTCCAACATATCACGCCCCAAACTCGGGAGAACCCTACGCATCTGCTCTCCAACTCGCTGCTCCGGTTCCTTCTCCGCCGGCGACGTTGCTGGTTCGGTTCCCTCTCCGCCGGCGACCTCCTCTGCTCCTTCGGCTTCCCCTGTTGCAGTTGCAGGTTCGTTCCAACATATCTCGTTTCTGTTGCTAATTTTTGCTGAAATCGATTTTATGTTCGATTTTCTGTTAATTTTCTGGTCGGATTTGCTGTTAATTAAAATCGATTTTATGTTTGATTTTCTGGTTGGATTTGCTGTTAATTAAAATCGATTTTATGTTTGATTTTCTGGTCGGATTTGCTGTCAATTTTTGATGAAATCTTGTTGTTAGTTTTTGCTGCAATGTGGAAGAATTGGGATATGAAAAGGTGTATTCAGGTATCTTAATTTTTGCTGAAATCGGTGGTCCATTTTGCTGTTAATGTGGTCGATTTTGCTGTTAATTTTTGCTTGAAATCTATTAATTTTTGCTGCAATTTGAAATCTGTTATTTTTGCTGCAATGTGGAAGAATTGGGATATCATCTTTTGTCTTTTTATGTGTTTTTTTTATTGGGGATGTTCTTGGGATATCAGATTTGTTACAGAAGGGTAAAATTGTCATATTTTTTATTCAGCACAGCAATTAAGAGGTTCTAACCAAACAGCATATTAACAGTTCAGCTCTTAACAATACAGACCCTCTTAAACTCTCAGACCTCTTAAAAATTCAGATCTTAAAAATTAAGTGGTTGCCAAACAGGCCCTTAGTCTCATGGAATAAAATCTATTAAAAATAAGATGAGCGGGTTCACGCCCACGACTTGGATCACCACAAATTGAATTTTTTTAACATAGAATATAACCTAATAAAAAAACAAGTGAGCGCTCGGAGGAGATCCCCGATGGGGATGATCTAACGACGCTGTATCGCCGCCAAGTCACCTTTACCACCAAATAAGCACGTTAAGGTTCCTGAACTTTTTAAACCCTGGTTGGTAGTCATTTTGTTCTTGTATCTTTAGACCGTAGCTCGATCTAACTAGGTCAAAATACAAAGATTTTTTTTATAGTGACGAAAGATCACCGGTGCGGAGACATGCTCTGGGAGGTTCCATATTGGCAATTGTGAAATTTAAACATTACATGAAAAGTTGATTGTAATTTTGGATCAAATCACGATTAATACATTAAATATGTAACAATATCGTATTAGCCTAAAGAATTATTTTCAGATCTTATTTTTTTGATGGAAATCGTATTTGTAGATTTGATGCTAACAAATTTGTGTTTAGATAACTGACTGGGCCGGCACGTTGATTTTGAAGTCGCTGAAGCGTTGATTTTGAAGTCGCCGAATGAAAAGTAAAAAATGGCCCTCTCAAAAATTATTTTTGTATATAAAAAACATTCATAAGTTCTACAAAAATATTCAACACTTAGGGCGTGTTTGGCAAAACTAGCTGGTAGCCGGTAGCCGGTAGCTGGAAGCTGTGACTTTTAGTTTGTACACGACTGTTCTGCAAAAGTAGCTGGAAGCTTTTAAAATATGTAAAATTACATAAAAGGACATCTGCATAATTATTGGTTATAGTTTTAAGGGTATTCTAGTAATTAATGGTATAATTGGCAGAGCTTTTTATTAAACTCTACTTCAACTAGCTTTTAAAATAGTGACGTTTAGTTTAAAATAAAAGCTTCAAGCTCGTGTCGCCGAACGAAGCTTTTGGTTTTTATTAGAGCTGTTTCCTAAACGCTAGAAGCTAGAAGCTCTCAAACGCTCCCAAAAGCTCCGTGCCAAACATGCCCTTAAAATAGTAGCGTTTAGTTTAAAATAAAAGCTTCAAGCTCGTGTCGCCGAACGAAACTTTTGGTTTTTATTAGAGCTATTTCTTAAACGGTAGAAGCTAGAAGCTCTCAAACGCTCCCAAAAACTCAGTGCCAAACACGCCCATAGTATTAAATGTATTATAGTAATTAATTGTATAATTTGTAGAGTTTTTTGTTAAACGCTACTTCAACTAGCTTTTAAAATAGTAGTATTTAGTTTAAAATAAAAGTTTCAAGCTCGTGTCGCCGAACGAAGCTTTTGGTTTTTATTAGAGCTATTTGCTAAACTCTAGAAGCTAGAAGCTCTCAAACACTCCGCTCCATGCAAATCACGCCCTTAATAAATGATTACAAATTTATAAGCGACTAATTAAAAACAAAAAAAATTGTGCTAATTAACGACGGAATAATAACGGATATGATGAATTAGTATCGACTTAGCGACAGATTAGTGATGGAACCGCAACAAAATGAAATTTTGGGCCCCTTCACAACGTGGACCTTGTACGGTCGTACCTCCCGCACCTCGTTGGGTTGATCCTGAGAATTGAGACGATACAAGGATGAAAATTACAAGTGTTTTTGAATTTTGGTACTTCTTATTATACTATGCTATATAACATTTCTCAAATGTGAATTCCCTGTTCCTAACATCCCCTCAACAAATAGTTCTGAGGTATGGGGTTGAAAAGGAAACCATACCTCATTCTCTCCCACATTCCATCTATTTCTTTAGCCCTAGACACGACCGTCACAGTTGGACCTCACACCTCACTTTACCGCTTCTCTACACCACTGCTACCACAGACGCACCGCCATCCACTGCTGCGTCCAGTCTCTTCTCACGTAAAACACTTCAACAACTTTCGTTTGCACCTTACTCAACGATCGGTACGCAAAAGTCTAGCTTCATCAATAGCAACATCTTTCAGGTTTCGTTTCCCCCTTTACATATGTGTATGTGTTTTCCACCTTTAAATGGTTTCTTATGTGTCTAGCTATTTCAGTTGATTTATATGGAATGAGTTTCTGTTTTCATTTGGTTATTTTGTCTTATGTTTCTTTAGTCTTTGTTTTTGGTGAGTATGCATGTCAAGTATTTATTATTAATCCTGAAAGAGAAACTGAACAAAAACGATTTTATATCTCATATATTTGAATCATGTTTATGCTACAAGTGGTTCTCTTAAAGGGCTAGACCTATTGATGGTCTTGGTTTATAGTGAATACTCTTTTTCAAATCCGTGAATGTGCACAATTATATCACCCTGTGCTGGAGAAAGACGGATGTCTTTTTTTGCCAATTAAGGAAGTTCATATGAAAACAGAACGACATTTTCACAACTTATGTTCATTGTATATTTGAGCAAACTTCAAGAAGTTGCAATGTGCTTCAGCTTATTTCTTTATCATAGCACCCTAATTTTATTTCCTTCTATTACAACAATTTACATTCATTTTCTTTTTATGACATTGTAGTTTGAAAAATCTACGCAATTAACATTGTACTTTAAAGTATTTGCATATCAGGTGATATGAACCCATCACATACTAGGCCTGTATCAAGCCATAAGCCCAAGTGTAGAACTCTATCCCAAAAGCCAGCTTGTAGGAGGTGGAGACACTTAGACTTATAAGCCACCAACTGAATTTGTTTTCTACCGATGTGGGATCGTAACATCGGGACAATGTAATTTGAAAAGTCTCCGTAGCATTTCAAATTTCTTAATATTTTGATGGCATTTGTGACAACCGTCAAATTTGGTCAACAAAAGTCAACTAATACGTACATTAGGTTAACATGTTGAAATGTAATTTTCATAACCTTCATATTGTATTATTGAATATTATAATACTACATGCGCTAGTTGAAATCAATTATCAAGTAAACATTATAAATACGTATAATAAATTACAGTAGCATAGAAATTCGATAAATACACAAATATTATTTTGTATAAATAATATTCATAACATGATGTGTTCGTGCTCATGAATCTGTAGACATATAGAACGTCGAAAATGGAGTTCACATGTTAAAGTTACAGCAGTTCAGTTGCTGCGAACAATAAATGTACATAGGAATTGGGCACTAACATGCATTACGAGGTGCCTTAAACATTAAATATGAAATAACGGAACACATATTATGAAACGTAATATGGTCTAGTATTTAGTTTCATAGCCCGTTGATTTTTTCGGTAAAATGCCAAATATCGCGTATTCGGAAGAGTACCGCGCTTAAACGCTTATAGCTTCGCCTAATGAATTGGGAATCAATCTAAATAGATGTTTACTAATATTTTTATGGTTAATATTGATTAACATATTTATTAGCAATTATATCTCCAAACTTATAAAAAAAATACGCAAAACGTTTTACCACTTTTTATAAAAATACAAATGTTTATATAATACTTGGGTATAAATTATAAAAGACAAAAACACCTCACCCTACCCCCCCCCCCCCAATGGCTATCCATCAAGCCACCCTAAGCCTACCCTCACATCACTTCCATACATTACAATCTTATAAAATTAAGATTAATTGTATATTTGAAATCTAAAAAGTAGATTTGCTAAATCTTATTATTCCCTATGCAAGATCATCTTCCCCACCACCCACCCTTATAAATTCGGCCCTTATGAGCCCATTTGCACACTTCATTTGGTCTCCAACATACTTGCTTCCATTCTCCCCAAGATCTCCAACAAGTTCCAAGTGGTTCGAAGCCTTTCCAAGGGGTTTTCACAAAGATCTTGGTAAGTTCATGTTCATTCCAAATTCCAACATCATTTCTTCCATCATTCATTGTTGATCGTCTATTCACACTCATGATCTTGAACCATAGATCATCTTGAAGACCAAGTCATCTCCAAGTTGCTAAGCTTTGATCCTTTCTTCTTCAAACTCAAGATTTGCTTCAAGGTGAGTTCACACCCCATATTTTCTACTATGTTTTAAGTGTTTTATGGGGGAGAATACAAGTCTTAAAACTATATGTTTTACTCTTGAAATATGATGTGTTCATATGTTTGGTCATCTTACTACAAAAGTGTTTGGCATAAAAATGTGTTAAGATAAACTAAAATACATATTTAGTTCAAGAAACTAACATGGAAGACTTTTACATACGTTTGTCACCAACAAAACTTTATGTTTTACTTTGTTGGTGAAATGGTCATAAAAATGGTACACTATATGATCTTTTGGCAAAAAGACATGAAAATACATTTTTAACTACAATAGTCATAAAAACTACTTTTTCATATAGTGTTGGAAAAAAAATGTAAATGTTTGCATAACTAAAATGGTCTAAATTAATATGTCGTTATTATCTTCACATGAAAAATAACCATTTATAAGAAAAACGTTATATTGACGTAATAACGACTATTTAGACTTATAACGTCATAATAAGCTTCGGAAATGACTTTTTACAAGGAAGTTGGTATTTAACACAAAAATTACTATTTTCAAAGTATAGTGTATTAAAAATGACCTTTTGGATGGTTTACCGTCATTTTAAGAAAATGACAAGAACTAAAAATGTTGCCATCACTTATGTAAAATGACCAAAACTAACAACTTGTCATGACTTGTTTGATAATTGTAAATTTATCATGTTAGTTATATTTAGTGCCTTAGATGTAAGAAATTACACATTTCAACTACTTGACATCTTTTAGGCTTAAATACGTTAATATGACGAAAACATTTATATAAATTATGATGGGTATAATTTATGGAACAAACGACAAATATACGACATATAATTATATAATTATATAATTATTACATACCATAATTATCATGGACATTTTGATAATTACAAATGTAAAGGAGTTTCAGTACATTTACATACCATAATTATCATGAACAATTTGATAATTACTAACGTAAAGAAGTTTTCTGTACATTACATACTATAATTATCATGGACAATTTGATAATTACAAACGTGACGGAGTTTTCGGTACATTTACATACAATAATTATCATGAACAGTTTGATAATTACAAACGTAAAGGAGTTTTCATTACATTTACACACTATAATTATTATGGACATTTTGATAATTACAAATACAAAAGAGTTCTCAATACATTTACAAGCAATGTTTTACGCTATAATTATCATGGATACATTTTGATAAGTGTAATACTGTAATATTAATTAGTAGTAAGATTGTGTTAATCTTAGTGTAATTAAGGTTAAATAAATTTTATATGAGTTAGGATAGTTAGAAACTCATTTGGGAAGAGTTTCAGCTTGAAAAGTACTAAAAATGGGTTACACGGGTCGTGTAGAGTCACACGGGGTTGTGTAGAATCAACTAGTAAGCCTTCCAGACTTACACGGGGTCGTGTAATTCTACACGAGGTTGTGTAGAATCCTGTAGTAGCAAACAATAGAGGTAGTGTGTGACAACTGTCAAATTAGGTCAACGAAAGTCAACTCAAGTCAACCGAAACGTATGATAGGTCAATATATTGAAATATAAATTTCATAACATATACAATGTATTATTTGATATTATAATACTATGTACGCAAATTTAAAACAATTATACGAACAAACACTATTAAGTTAGATATTTTTTTTAAAATAAAATAAAATAAAATTATTTTTCACGTAGTGAATAGTGAACAGTGAACAGTCAACAGTGACAGTGAATAGTAGCCGAATAGTGAATAGTGAACGGTAAAAATGTAAAACTCTTCGGAATATTACAAATTTTATATCGAAACGTAGATAAAATTACGATGGTTCCGAATATATATTTATAACCTTACCAAACATTATATATAAAAGGTTATGATATAAAAACGATTAATTTAACTTAAAAGCGACGTTTGATTATTTTATATATATATATATATATATATATATATATATATATATATATATATATATATATATATATATATATATATATATATATAATTGATAGTCGGTAAATTTAAAAGAGATCAACCCGTGATTTGTTTATTATTATTATATATATATATAGCGGGTCTCACTCCATTATTATCCAATTTTACATATTTTACCCTAAAGAATTCATATTTTCATTTATACGTATTCAATACGTATTGTTAAGTTTACCAACAATATTATATCATTTTATAAAACACAAAATATACCATTAAAACGGTATCGTCGATACGAACAACCTGACATCAAAATTTCATATTATGGGTATCAGTTTTATATTTAATATTTTCTTTTTCTTTAAAAAAGAAATTATATTTACATTTAAACCCTATACTCTTATTAAAACTACAACTAATACCCTTTCGGTAATTCGTTAGAGATTTTTAGTTAAAAAGTTGATATTATTAAACTACGATTTTTGTAGATTACATTTTTATAAACAAAAATTATTTATCTTATATAAAAACTATTAAATCTATTTAAAGAGTGTTTAAGGGTATGTTTTGTCATAAACAAATTCTAAAAGCTATAATTATCAAATCTATGTATCTTGAGGGCCGCTATACGAAAATAAACATACTATAAATAGAAGCTCAACTTCTCTTATTTTTCTTCACAAATTCACCAGAACTTCTAGCTTCTTCTTTCTTTCTCCAATTGTTCTCCTTTTGGCTAAGAGCATCATCACTTCGCCGCATAAGACGTTGTTGTTTTGTGGTGATATTTCGCAGTGCTTCTCAAATACGATCGTTCTTATATCTAAACCGAATTTACGCTTCAAAGGTGAGTTCATACCCCTTCTTTTTATATTTATTCAAGTTTTTAAGGGGGAGAATACAAGTCATAATATTGAAATAATTATTTATACTCATCTGTAATAGTAGTAAACAAAATACAAATTTTGTAAACACCATTATTACAATAATTTAATTATAATTCCAAAAATAATATTGAATGATCTACTTACGAGGACGGTGTCTAGGCCGATCATTTTGGGTTAGGTTGTTGGATTTCCGAAAGGCTTATACGCTGAAAGGGTCCTGCCTCCCCATCCGATCTTCTACCTGGTCGTTCTTTATTTGATAGTCATGAAATATTATTGAAATTAATAAATGGTATAATCATCTAAATAAGTTATTTCACACATATTCATATATATATATATATATATATATATATATATATATATATATATATATATATATATATATATATATATATATATATATATATATATATATATATATGACGGAATAATAAAAATAAACTATTATAGGTATAGTTTGGGGATACAAAGGTTACTATTATATTTTGAACAATGTCAAATAATTATATAAATATATATAATTATTATACATTACAATATTATCAAGAGAAATATGATAATGGATATATACAATGGTTTCTCATATACAAATTTTACGTAAATAAGTTGATTAAATACATACATTTTGTGAGATGTGTCTTCACAAGTACTTAGTTAAGTACTTACTATAAGTCCTGAATTTTATAACCAGAGTCTCGGTAAGAGAACGTGATAATTGTGTATAGATCTATACGAGATTGACAACCCCGCAGCTAAGCTGTTAGCTACAGCTAGACCGGCAGGTCTGGGGTGACAAATGTCATAACATTCCGACGCCTGAAGAACGTCGCAGCAGGCCTACAAGGTCACAGTATGGTTATAGGACGTCTCACATGGGAAAACAATCAAAATGTTTACGTAGGATAAATAAACACTTCAAATAGTTTTATACTATAATACAACTTACGTTATACATTTTTAGTCTTTGGACCTTTTAAGACTACAACACATTTATAAGAAAATATTGGATTTTCGGGTTTCAAACACTATCTCTTTACAAGGAAAAAGGATTATGAATTTTCTCATACAAAAATCTTATGAACTCACCAACGTAATGTTGACACTTTTTCAAACTACTTGTATTCTCAGGAAATTGATGAATCAGGTAACTACAAGTTTTGACGATGGTTCATTATGGCATCATACTATGTATTTGATATCATATTGTATTTGTATTTGGAACGTATTGTATTTTGAATCTTGTAACATTTACAATTATGTATATGATGGATGTGTTTGATTTGATCACTATTGTACAAACGTTGTTATGATACTGTTCATGAAGTCATCCACCCTCAAACGATTCTGCCATCGTGGTTTGGGGGTGTGACAGATTGGTATCAGAGCATTGTTTATAGTGAACCAAGTATATCAGTCTATTTAAGATATACAACTATAAATACAATGGGACTAAAACTCTCTAAAACAATCTGTACAAAGTATACTTTAAAATACAATGATATTTTTATAAAGTATAAGTACAAGTATATACATACTAGAACAGTGTCATAACTAGAACAATACAAGAGTAATAAGATAAGTTGAACACTACGAGTAAGCCTTGGTAGTTATGTGATCATACCTAGGACAGATAGAGCCTGATCAACTCTATTTGTCCAAGGTATGACTAACATGTACTTATAAATAGTCGTAGTGAACAACAAGTCTAAAAACTTACTAAGAACCATATATAGGGAAACTCTAAAAATATCTCACAGGAGAAATGAAGAGTCTTAAAACCCCTATATAACACCAAGATCAAGCATGTTATTGGCATCCAAAAATAAATCTCTCCATTAATCGTTTCATATTCTTAGCATTAACAATTCATCAATTTACACCTTATGGAAAAGAAATTGAAACCACACAAATATAGTCCCTTGAGTTAAAGACTATGTCAGATCCATCATACTACATATTTTTAAGTCTAGGGATTGAGTTGTCATTTCGGCAAACGTCGTGGTACAGAATGTCATATAATAAACAATACAATATAGTCCTAAAGTAAAATAAAGCTAAAATACTATAGAACCATACATCTAGACACTTTATGGATCTCTTATACCCAAATCCTTACATAGTCGACCTGACATTTCAATAATACCTAACCAATAGCTGTTATCAAAAACTTAATCTCAATGGCACAAGAATACCACCAATAAACATGAAATGATCGCCTACGTTATTTATGGTTGAACCGGTGAACAATCAATGTTGATCAATGTGTTTGACACACTACAATGGTTGAGAGCTTTAGAGATTGAAGAATCTTCTTAAAACTCGTTGCAGATACTTAATACCTTAAAATACAACTACCATAGACATATAGATTGCTTAACTTAAATCTTATGTTAATCTTATTAAAAAATAACCACCATACACATATTACAGACTGAGCAATGTCTAAGACTTAGATTGAGAGCCAAAGAAAGCAGAACAAAGATCTTATGGATCTGGGAAATTCCAATCTTCATTAGAAGGTACTTGACTTGAACCTTCCTGAGGAATAGGAATGGCCATACCTTCTATCATAGGATGGGAGCCTTCATCATGCTCAAGTAAATCAAGATTTATATCTTCCTGATCTAAGAAACTCCAATCTTCATCAACAAGTACTTGACTTGGACCTTCCTGATGAATAGGAATGGTCATACCTTCTATCGTGGGATGTGACCTTTCATCATATGCATGCCCAAGTAAACCAGGATTCATACTGCATGTAGCAGAACCAGACGGAAAAGATTGCTGCTGTGTATTGGTCCCTGATGAAGCTTCCTCCCTCTTCTGAACCTTTCTTTTCCTGTAAACAGCCTTAAAGGCAGCTTGTCTCAATCTCTTTGTGGTATCAGTTATCTCCGAACTGGAACCCTCGATTATTGCTCTTTTCTCGTTCTCAAGACCAAGTATTACGTTTGCTCCAATAGAACTATTGTCTAAATCCTGTTGCATAATGTGATTCAGTCATTACAATCTCATGGTATTAAAATTTAAAAAAAAACAATTCTTAACCTTAGTATGGTTAATAAGAGTTTGTAAACTCTCAATTTGTCGTCGAGGCCAACTTTTGAAGCCTAACTCCCTACAACATTTCTTCAACCGAGTTATTCCAACATTTAGTTCCCTTGCAGCTTGTTCAATGGTCTTGTCAAAATGCATGGATATTGTTTCCTTACTCAACGCACGGTCAGAACCCATTTTTCTACGAAGTTCAATAGTTCTTGGAATCGAAGTTGAAGCAATTTCATTTTTGATCAATTGTGTATGATCCTGATCAACAACATTTTCATTGTTACCTATTATGAGTGCTTGATTTTCAAAACCAATTGTGAACCCGAAATTTCGATTTTTCAAATTCTCTAGGTTACTTTGGATCATTGGAAATTGATCCTGATATTGAAAGCCACCCACAAACTCAGGATTCGCTGGAGCGAACCCGATAGTGTCATTATGGATCAACTGTATTTGATCCTGATTTTGAATGTCAGTTAGAAACCCTTGATTTGTTAGGTCTACTCCACTATGCAGTATGGGCACATTCATGCTTAGATGATTATCAGTAAAATCATCTACAAATGGATCTGTGAATAACATATGTTAGATAATTAAGCGAAACAGACATAAAGCTTAACAAAATGGCTTAACCTGGAAGTATATATTGAGATTGCCCAACAATGATGTCTTGATCTAAAGGCAGTGGATTTTCAGGGAGAATACCCATCCTAGGAAAAACTTCAGGATCATTTTGAAGCTGATCCAGCGGTAATATATCTGGAACACCTATACCTCACATAGTTTTAGAACAAAAACACTAGAGAAAGAAATAAGAAAATAAAGAGAGTTTAGGATAATATAATTACCCAACTCCAATGGAGATATCTGATTTAATAAGGAGGTACCCTCTTCCGTTAGGAAATTCCGCTCAGAGTCTGATAAATTTTCCTTATGAGATCTGTTTTCCATGCCTCGATTGGAAATCTAAGATTTTATAAGAATAAACTGGTAGTAAGAAAGAATGAGACTGAGACTGAAAAGATGTAGATATGAATGATGATACATATTTGTTTATATAACCATCTTACAGCTGGAACTGAAAGGAATAGCCGCGTCTTTATTACCAAAAATTCAATCATCTACAAATAGGTGCAACCTTTCGGCTACCTTAATTGTCATTTTTTTAACATTCACTGCTTAACTCCGGTAAAGACAGGAAAACGAAAAGACTCTTTATATATATATATATATATATATATATATATATATATATATATATATATATATATATATATATATATATATATATATATATATATATATATCCTAAAAGCGGAAATAATTCAAAGAACAGTTAATTAAATAATGTCATAATCTAATCCTAAATAATGAATTAGAACCTACTCACCTGGCGTATGTACAACTCATGGTCCACCTGTATCTTGCATATTTTATTCCTCCTATGCATATCAGCTATAAAATGACATTACAAACGTGCATACATACATATATACATATATACATATATACATACATACATACACATACCTACATACACACACATACATACATACATACATACATACATACATACATACATACATACATACATACATACATACATACATACATACATACATACGTACATACATATACTTACATACATACATACATACATACGTGCATTCATACATATATACAAATATACATACATACATACACATACCTACATACATACATACATACATACATACATACATACATACATACATACATACATACACACATATATACATACATACGTGCATACATACATACATACATACATACATACATACGCATATATACATATATACACATACATACATACATACATACATACATACGTGCATACATACATATATACATACATACACACATATACATACATACATACATACATACATACATACATACATACATACATACATACATACACACACATACATACATACATACATACATACATACATACATACATACATACATACATACATAAATACATATATATATATATATATATATATATATATATATATATATATATATATATATATATATATATATATATATATATATATATATATATATATCAGTGTTGTAAAAGTCGGCCTAGGCGGCCGCCTAGGCGGCGCCTAGGCGCTAGGCGGACCAACACTGCATACGTTTAGTGCTATGCGGATTAATTAGTCGGGCGTGGTCAAAGGCGGTCAAAGACGGGCTAGGCGGTCATAGGCGGTCAAAAACGGTCAAAGGCGCTGGGGAAAATTTTCAAAGTTGCCCCTCAAAATTTCGTTTACCCTCAAATTTTTTGGTGGCTTCCTCGTTGTTAACCTAATCCACTAAAAGGAACACAGTCAAAAAAACATTTGGATCCCCTTTCTTCCCCGATTCGACTCTGCCTCCCTATCTCCTTACCGCCTCCGACGCCTCCAACTCCAAAATTCCCAGCCTCCGCCACCTCCTCTGTCTTCACCGCCGCATTCCGTTGCCTACGCTTCCCCTTCCACACAGTCGATGTCGTCATCTGATAAGAGGTACTTAATGAAAGTGTAGCTGCGATCTCCGGTTCTGCATCCCCCTAAGCATCAGGTCTTCTCCGATTTGCTAAAGGTACTCTGTCGATTCAATATTCAAGTTTGATTTTAGCTTCTTCTCTGATTCAGGTCTGATAAGTTTCAATATTATGGGTTTGATAAGTCGATGTCGTCATCTGATAAGAGGTACTTTACGATTTCAAGTCTGATGAGTTTCAATTCCAAGTCTGATAAGTTTCAATATTACGGGTTTGTATATCTCTATTTGTATCTACTGCTGCTTGATTTCGTTTATGCAGGTTTGATTTCTTTTGATTTCGTTTATGCAGGTTTGATTTCGTTTATGCAGGTTTGAAGTCGGATTGCAGTTTTTGCAGGTTTGATTTCCTTTAATGCAGGTTTAATGTATGCAGGTTTGATTTTGTATGAGTTTATGCAGGTTTGATTTCAGTTTATGCAGGTTTGATTTTGTTTATGCAGGTTTGATTTCAGTTTATGCAGGTTTAATGTAATGTATGCAGGTTTGATTTCAGTTTATACAGGTTTGATTTCTTTGAAAGTAAGATGCTATAATCATGAGAACTGAAAGTAAGATGCTAAAATTAACAAAAATTTGAAAGTAAGATGCTATAATAAACAAATTATGAAAGTACATTGCTTTTTCTTGCATTTAGCCCCTTATAAAATTACAATGTTTTTAGTCCTATCTCCCTTTTGTATAATAAGATATATATAATTTAGTACAATTAATACTCCCCGCCTAGGCGCCGACTAGTCCTCGCCTAGACCGACTAGTCCTAGGCCCCAGTCAACCGCCCACCTACCGCCTAGCGACTTCTACAACCTTGATATATATATATACACACATACATACATACATAGATACATACATACACACATACATACAAAATCAAAGCAACCGAAAACTAGGGAACACCAAGTATGGACTGAATTTACCTAGGAACATAAGGAACAGGTGAAATAGAAATACCGACATCTCTTCTTAAACACTTGAGAATCTATTCAAAGTACTAAATTTCGGGACGAAATTCTTTCTAACGGGTAGATAATGTGACAACTGTCAAATTAGGTCAACGAAAGTCAACTCAAGTCAACCGAAACGTATGATAGGTCAATATATTGAAATATAAATTTCATAACATATACAATGTATTATTTGATATTATAATACTATGTACGCAAATTTAAAACAATTATACGAACAAACACTATTAAGTTAGATATTTTTTTAAAATAAAATAAAATAAAATTATTTTTCACGTAGTGAATAGTGAATAGTGAACGGTAAAAATGTAAAACTCTTCGGAATATTACAAATTTTATATCGAAACGTAGATAAAATTACGATGGTTCCGAATATATATTTATAACCTTACCAAACATTATATATAAAAGGTTATGATAGAAAAAACGATTAATTTAACTTGAAAGCGACGTTTGATTATTATATATATATATATATATATATATATATATATATATATATATATATATATATATATATATATATATATATAATTGATAGTCGGTAAATTCAAAAGAGATCAACCCGTGATTTGTTTATTATTATTATATATATAGCGGGTCCCACTCCATTATTATCCAATTTTACATATTTTACCCTAAAGAATTCATATTTTCATTTATACGTATTCAATACGTATTGTTAAGTTTACCAACAATATTATATCATTTTATAAAACACAAAATATACCATTAAAACGATATCGTCGATACGAACAACCTGACATCAAAATTTCATATTATGGGTATCAGTTTTATATTTAATATTTTCTTTTTCTTTAAAAAGAAATTATATTTACATTTAAACCCTATACTCTTATTAAAACTACAACTAATACCCTTTCGGTAATTCGTTAGAGATTTTTAGTTAAAAAGTTGATATTATTAAACTACGATTTTTGTAGATTACATTTTTATAAACAAAAATAATTTATCTTATATAAAAACTATTAAATCTATTTAAAGAGTGTTTAAGGGTATGTTTTGTCATAAACAAATTCTAAAAGCTATAATTATCAAATCTATGTATCTTGAGGGCCGCTATACGAAAATAAACATACTATAAATAGAAGCTCAACTTCTCTCATTTTTCTTCACAAATTCACTAGAACTTCTAGCTTCTTCTTTCTTTCTCCAATTGTTATCCTTTTGGCTAAGAGCATCATCACTTCGCCGCACAAGACGTTGTTGTTTTGTGGTGATATTTCGCAGTGCTTCTCAAATACGATCGTTCTTATATCTAAACCGAATTTACGCTTCAAAGGTGAGTTCATACCCGTTCTTTTTATATTTATTCAAGTTTTTAACGGGGAGAATACAAGTCATAATATTGAAATAATTATTTATACTCATCTGTAATAGTAGTAAACAAAATGCAAATTTTGTAAACACCATTATTACAATAATTCAATTATAATTCCAAAAATAATATTGAATGATCTACTTACGAGGACGGTGTCTAGGCCGATCATTTTGGGTTAGGTTGTTGGATTTCCGAAAGGCTTATACGCTGAAAGGGTCCTGCCTCCCCATCCGATCTTCTACCTGGTCGTTCTTTATTTGATAGTGATGAAATATTATTGAAATTAATAAATGGTATAATCATCTAAATAAGTTATTTCACACACACACACACACACACATATATATATATATATATATATATATATATATATATATATATATATATATATATATATATATATATATATATATATATATATATATATATATATGACGGAATAATAAAAATAAACTATTATAGGTATAGTTTGGGGATACAAAGGTTACTATTATATTTTGAACAAAGTCAAATAATTATATAAAAATATATAATTATTATACATTACAATATTATCAAGGGAAATATGATAATGGATATATAAAATGGTTTCTCATATACAAATTTTACGTAAATAAGTTGATTAAATACATACATTTTGTGAGATGTGTCTTCGTAAGTACTTAGTTAAGTACTTACTATAAGTCCTGAATTTTATAACCAGAGTCTCGGTAAGAGAACGTGATAATTGTGTATAGATCTATGCGGGATTGACAACCCCGCACCTAAGCTGTTAGCTACAGCTAGACCGGCAGGTCTGGGGTGACAAATGTCATAACATTCCGACGCCTGAAGAACGTCGCAGCAGGCCTACAAGGTCACAGTATGGTTATAGGACGTCTCACATGGGAAAACAATCAAAATGTTTACGTAGGATAAATAAACACTTCAAATAGTTTTATACTATAATACAACTTACGTTATACATTTTTAGTCTTTGGACCTTTTAAGACTACAACACATTTATAAGAAAATATTGGATTTTCTGGTTTCAAACACTATCTCTTTACAAGGAAAAAAGATTATGAATTTTCTCATACAAAAATCTTATGAACTCACCAACGTAATGTTGACACTTTTTCAAACTACTTGTATTCTCAGGAAATTGATGAATCAGGTAACTACAAGTTTTGACGATGGTTCATTATGGCATCATACTATGTATTTGATATCATATTGTAATTGTATTTGGAACGTATTGTATTTTGAATCTTGTAACATTTACAATTATGTATATGATGGATGTGTTTGCTTTGATCACTATTGTACAAACTTTGTTATGATACTGTTCATGAAGTCATCCACCCTCAGACGATTCTGCCATCGTGGTTTGGGGGTGTGACATAGTGGAACCACACGGGGTCGTGTAGATCCACACTGGGTCGTGTGTCTCATGCAGACCCACTTTTTAAAGTTGATTTTCTTTCATTTTGAGAAAACCCACTTCGTCCAAAGCCCTCTATAAACCATAGAAACTTGAATTTAAACCTCTAAACTCGAAATTAAAGCCTATAATTCAAGAATTGAAGCTAGGATTTGATTCCTTATGGTTGAAAGGTAATTCCCTTCGATTTTAACTTCAATTGGATGGTTGAATTTCTTGATTTGACATGGTTTCAAGTGGTATTGATGAACCACCTATAACTAAGCGTGAGTTGGATAAATTCCTTTAAATTGTATGTAGAAATGTGTTCTAATCTTGAGCTTTTGTCTCAGGTGTAATAGTTTGTGTAATGGTGGTGTTTGAGTAAGAGTTGTAGAAATTATAGTTGTAATTTAGTTCATTTAACAAGTTTCCTATACTTTTGAGATGTGTTGATGTTGAGATTGTTGAATATTGAGTTTTGACCCGAGTTATTATGATACAGCTAAGGCTAGACAAGAGCACGATACACGCGGTTCAGGAATTCCACAAAGTGACCCGACATCAGGGGAGTAGTTACTTATTAGATGAATTATGCCTTATTGAGATCTTTATTGCAGATAAGAAGTAGGATATGTTTTGATTTCATTGAGTATAACCAATTTTGAGTGTTTGGATTAAAGAGTTATAGTGTGTGTGACACACTAAGGACTGAGATAGTCCATTGAGATTAACTTAAACAAGATATTGGATGATATAATCTGATTAATCCTTAATTACTCACTGAGCTCTTGTAGCTCATAAATCGTTTGTTAATGTTGTTTGTGTTTAGATTCTCGTAGTGGTGACCGCGGGAAACGTAATACGGATGGATAGCTGGACCATGGACTTGGAATTACTCGTTGTTTTGAAATATGTAACTGACCCGGTTTTTGTATGTCAGTTGTCAATACTTGTTGTAAATAGTTTAGGACTTAAACTATGCTTTTGGTAACGACTTTGTATGACTAGTTTCTTAGTTTGAGTTACACCTTATTAATTATGTTATTATTTGAGAATAATCAAGGTGTAATTCATTTATGAGAACCGGGCATTACTAGTTGGTATCAGAGCTGTGGTTTAAGGGAATTAAACCCTTAGATGGGTTTAGACTTAAACCAATGAGGTGGAGAAGTACAAAGAGTCCCGAGTAGCTATCCTTCGTGGTGTACTAAATGAGTTGATTATGTAACCATATTGAGTATTATGGTGGCATACAAATTGAGTTGATTATACAACCATATTGAGTATTATGGTGGTGATTACTAAATGAGTTAATTTTCTTTTTCAGTTGAAATGAGCACTGGAAAAGAAAAAGAGCGAGGTGATCTATCCAGAGATCAATTAGGATCACGAGATTCTGATAAAGAGCGTCAACCCGAGGGAGAGCGACCTCCCAAGACACAGAGTAATATGCAAGCCATGATCGCGGCTGAGGTAGCCAAGGCGCTTTAACAGTTGTTACATACTTATTTAAAGCCCTAAGCGGAGGCTATAACTGGAGGTCCTTCGGGGCAACCACCGGTCCAACCTGAGCATAGGGAGGACCATGGAGAGGTATTTATTGAGACCAGTGGAGCTAGAGTGCCGAAGAAAACGAGAAAAAGCACTTACAATGTTTTCCAAAAGTGCAAGCCCTATGATTTCTATGGGAAGGATGATCCCATAGTAGCCAGAAATTGGCTGTAACACCCGACTCATTAACAAAAACACCCCAAAAATTTTTCATTTTTTTTTCAAACCAAATATTTTACAAACAAACCATAAGTAGGGGTATTAGTTAATACAATACGAGTACAAGCGTATCACGAAGTACAATACATAAAATATTATACATTCTTCAAGCCGGGTCGTCACTTCAAATACTAAGTCCTCAGTCACGGACTTTATCTTTTCCCTTGGCGGGATCACGCTCACCTGCAGGGACATATCAATAAAACCGTGAGCTATAAAGCCCAATGAGTAATCAAATCAAATACAACATGTATAAGAATAACATTCTCTATACAAAATCAAATATGCATTCTCATGCAACACAAAATCATATATGGCTCACGGGTTTATCCCGCTTTTGCCTAGACTCACGGCTCCGTTCTTGTCATCTCGATGACTCACAGCTTATCCGGTATTGTCTTATATATGTTTGACTCACAGCTCCGTTCTTGTCTATTATAGACTCACGGCTTATCTGGTATTGTCATATATCCAATCATTTTCTGTCATTTTCGTCCCCAAAACAATTTCCATCTGCAGCTGCTCATTTAATATCTATCACATCGGATAAAAGTGAGATTACTCACCTGAAGGTTTGCTACCACTAGCTTTTGTTAGCCCTTGCCTTTCAAAGTATTCCACAAAATCTTGTCCCGTACCTATAATGTCATTCATTTTCACAATGATTATAGGTTACCAACTGTTTTAATTGACTCTAATGCACAAGACTTCAATATAGTATCAATACAAACAATGTCTAAATAATAGACTTTCCATTTACTATCTTTTTATGAATTTTCCTGTCTCAGGGCGCACCGCGCCTAGCGGCAGTGCAGGTCTCCTGTCCAGTCGCGAATTGTGCACTATAGCTTGCAGTTTTGGTCTATAAGTTCTTAATGCTGTTCTTAACCGTTTGGGGTTTATTTCTAGGCTAAAACCTTAGATTTTAACAAGGTTTTCAACCTCCAAAACCCACTCAATTAATCATATGAAGAATTAGGGTTCTTAGTTCTAACAACCCCAAAACTTCAATTTCATCAAAAATAACAATCTACTTCCATTTTCTTGAGTTAAGCCCTTATTAGCACGACTTAATGGAAGTATTACATCATTTTAATCACATAATCACAACTGAAAATGCAGTTTTCAGTTCCTATCAAATTCATTAAGATCAAACCATCAAGAACTTGGAATACTTACCTTTCAAGCTTCCAATTCCTCACTTTGAATACTATAACCCGATTTTCAAGCTTCAATCTTCAAGAACCCTTCAAAACTTTGCAGAAATCGCACAAGGAATCTCTCCCGTAACTCCCAAAAATCTGCACAAGTCTTTTCTTTTTATACCTCTAGAAATTGCAATTTGGTCCTTGAAGTTGCATTTCTAGAACTTTTGCCACAATTTACACATTTTATGACAAAAACTAGTTTTTTTTATAACATTTTAAGTCCTAAACTCAAAATATTATTACAAACTAAATCCTTTTCTGTCCAAAAGACCAAATTACCCTTCTAAGGTAAAATGACCAATTTGCCCTTTTTATTATAATTACATAATAAACATGTTTTGGCGTTACAAATGCTGATTTTCTTGTTTCGCAGTCTCCCACGTCATGTCGGAACCTCTGTGATGACGCCAAAGCACTTTGACCATGCTGATTTTCTTGTTTCGCAGTTGTCTTATCTTTCGGTCTAGCACCCTCTCGGGTTGCTCCGGGTATCTCAACTTGTCATCTACTTCAATTTCAGCTAGAGGTACTTGTTGAGACTTATCAAATAAAGGTTTCCTCAAATGGGACACATGGAATACATCATGTATACCATGAAGTTCATCAGGTAACTCCAATCTATACGCCACGGCTCCAACTCTTTGGGATATACGGAAAGGTCCAATGAAGCGAGGACTCAACTTTCCTTTCTTCCCAAAACGAATTAAGCCTTTCCAAGGTGATACTTTGAGCATTACCATGTCTCCTACTTGGAATTTTATTGGTTTCACCCGTTTGTCTGCGTACTGTTTCTGTCGATTCTGAGCTACCTTCAAATTTTCTCGTATTAGTTTGATCTTCTCTTCAGTCTGTGCTACTATTTCGGGTCCAGCCAACGGCTTTTCCCCAACTTCATTCCAGCAAGTCGGTGTACGACACGGTGCTCCATACAATGCCTCATACGGGGCCATCTGAATGCTGGAATGATAGCTGTTATTGTACGCGAATTCTACTAAAGGTAGGTGATCTTCCCAACTTCCACCAAAGTCAATTACACAGGTTCTCAGCATATCTTCCAAAGTTTGGATAGTTCTTTCACTTTGGCCATCGGTCTGCGGGTGGTATGCAGTACTCATGAGTACTTTTGAACCCAATCGCTTTTGAAGACTTTGCCAAAAGTGGGAAGTAAATCTGCTGTCTCGATCAGACACAATAGATGCTGGTAATCCATGTCGACATAACACCTCATCTATGTAGATTTTCGCCAGTTGATCCACCTTGTACTTCTCGCTAATCGGTATGAATTGTGCTGATTTTGTCAGTCGATCAACAATCACCCACACCGAATCATGACCTCGCGGTGTCCGCGGCAACTTTGTTACAAAATCCATAGTGATATGGTCCCACTTCTTCTCTGGAATCGGCAATGGTTGGATTTCTCCATACGGTTTCTGATGGTTTGATTTCACTTGCAGACATGTCAAACATCTTTCTACATATCTCCCAACATCTCTTTTCATTTCGGGCCACCAATATAACGGTTTTAACGTCCGGTACATCTTGGTACTACCCGGATGAACTGCATATCGGCTACAGTGTGCATCTTCTAGAAGCAGGTTCCGCGCTTCTCCTTGTTTTGGGACCCATATTCGGCCTCTAAAGGTTTTTAACTTCTGTGCATTCTCTTCCAGATGCTTCAAATACCCAACCATTCGCTCGCTTTTTACATGTTCAGGCTTGCACGCTTCTTCCTGTGCCAAACGGATCAATTCCGGTAACCGGCTTGCTACACCCATACACGCGGATGTAACTTTCAATGGTGCTTCTTTCTGGCTTAGAGCATCTGCCACCACATTCGCCTTGCCAGGGTGGTACCGAATTTCAAAGTCAAAGTCTTTCAGTAGATCCATCCATCTTTGCTGTCGCATGTTAAGCTCTTTTTGATCAAATAAATACTTCAAACTTTTGTGGTCTGTATAAACAACAAACTTCACACCATATAAATAGTGTCTCCACAGCTTCAATGCTAAAACCACCGCTGCTAATTCCAGGTCATGAACTGGATACTTCTTTTCAGCGTCTTTTAGTTGGCAGGACGCATAAGCTATTACCCGACCTTTCTGCATTAATACACATCCAAGGCCAACTCTTGAAGCATCGCTGTAGATCACATACTCTTCTCCGCTTTGCGGTAGTGTTAACACTGGTGCTTCACACAAGGCTTGTTTCAACCTTTGGAAAGCTTCTTGCTGTTTTTCCGCCCACGTGAACTTTTCGCCTTTCTTGGTCAACTTGGTCAACGGGACAGCTATTGAGGAAAAATTTTCACCAAATCTTCTGTAATAGCCTGCCAAACCAAGGAAACTTCGTACTTCAGTTGGACTTCGAGGCGGTTCCCACTTCATCACGGCTTCAACTTTTGCTGGGTCGACTTTCACCCCTTCGGCATTAATTACATGGCCAAGAAATTGGACTTCTCTTAACCAGAATTCACACTTGGAGAATTTAGCATACAGCTTTTCTCGGCGAAGCAACTCCAACACTTGATGCAGATGCACCTCATGCTCGGCTTGGCTTCGCGAATACACCAAGATATCATCTATAAACACTATCACCGAGGTATCAAGGAACGGTCGACACACTCGGTTCATAAGATCCATGAATACGGCTGGAGCATTGGTTAACCCGAAAGGCATCACCAAAAACTCATAGTGACCGTATCGTGTGCGAAAAGCTGTCTTTGGAACGTCAGATTCACGTATCTTCAGCTGATGGTAACCCGACCTCAGGTCAATTTTTGAAAAGTAGGATGCTCCTTGTAGCTGGTCGAACAAGTCATCAATTCGTGGGAGCGGATACTTATTCTTCACCGTGATCTTATTCAATTCCCGATAGTCAATACACATACGCATTGACCCATCTTTCTTCTTGACAAACAGAATAGGGGCTCCCCAAGGCGATGTACTCGGTCTGATGAAACTCCTGTCTAACAGTTCTTCCAGTTGCTTTCGCAGTTCCACCATCTCTGAAGGTGCTAAACGATATGGAGCTCGAGCAACAGGAGCAGCTCCCGGAATCAGTTCAATCGTGAACTCAACCTGTCGATCTGGTGGCAACCCTGGAAGTTCATCTGGAAACACGTCTGGGAATTCATTTACCACGTTTACGTTCGCTACCCCCACTTTAACTGGCTTAGCCATAGCTACATAGGCCCAATAAGACATCCCTCCGTTACTAATACAACTTCGGGCTTGAGCAAAGGAGATAACTGGCATTCTTAACCAAGGTCGTTCACCCTGAATCTTTATCCATTCTCCCTCCGGTGATAACACTGTAATGTTTTTATTTCTACAATCCATGTTGGCATAGTTCGTTGCCAACCAATCCATCCCCACAATTACACCAAATTCATTGGTAGTCATCGGCTTCAAATCTATAGGGAAAGTGGTCCCGTAGATTTTAAGCTGACAATCTTCCAAATGTTCAGAAACCCAAACATATCTGCCGTCCGCTATAGCCACTTCTAAGCTTTCATTCATTGGGGTTAACGGTACATTCAGGCGGGGCAATAAGGACTCCGACACAAAACAGTGTGTAGCCCCCAGATCAAAAATAACATATACAGGAATGGTATTAAGAGTGAAGATACCTGTCACCACATCTGTCTTCTCACGGGCTTCTTCCACAGTCATCTGGAAAGCTCGCGAGGCCACTGGTCTTCCCCTGTTCTTCGGCTCTTCTTTCTTTCCCACTTGATCATCTCTGGGTCTTTCACTGTATACCCCAGATTTCAGTTGGGGACAGTTCGGACGAATGTGATCAGTAGCTCCACATTGGTAACATCTTCGTTCCGCCCGACACTCCCGTGTTGGATGACCCGTTTTTCCACAATTTCGGCAGATAACTGACCCAGTATCACTGCGACAACTGCCCGTGTGCCTTTTTCTGCATTTTTCACACCACTTTCCTTCGTCTTTCTGGCTTTTACCTTTGGACCCGGTTTGTTGCGACTTTTTCTGAGGCGTCCAACTTTGATCCTCCGCCTTTCTTTTCGTTTCCATGGCTTTCTTTTCATCATCTTGTCTCTTTAATTCTGTCTCCCTTTCTGTGGCTCGATCCACCACTTGTCGGAAGGTAGGCAGTTTCAGTGGTTGCACAATTTCTCTGATTCGGGTCGTCAACCCCCAAACATACATATCAATCTTCCTCTTTTCGGTACTGACATGGTGTTCCGCAAATCTTGCTTTCTCCAGAAAACTAAGATTGTATTCTTGAACAGATCGGGAACCCTGTTCCATGTGTAGGAATTCATCCTCCAGTTTCTTTATAGCTACCTCGGAACAATACTCTTCATTGAATTTAATCTTGAATTGTTCCCAAGACACAGATTGGGTTGGATCAAGATTCAGAGACTTGTAGTAAATTTGCCACCAATGTAGTGCACTACTCGTAAGTTGATTTGTGGCAAATTCTACCTTGTCATCATCCGCACATTTGCTAACTCGAAACACCTTCTCAATATGCATAATCCATTCCATAGCTTGGACCGGATTATCTGTCCCCGAAAATTCCTTTGGTTTACAACCAAGGAAGGCTTTGTAAGTACACCCAACTTTCTTTGTCGAAGCTTCCCCACCTTGAGTTTCTTTTACCGCCCGGGCACGACTTTCTCCTTGGCTTTCATCTTCCGGCTGCCTGTCATGAATACTTTTTGCAGCCTCTTCACTAGGATTAGGATTGGCACTCGGGTTAGGATTGCCACTCGGATTGGGGTTATTCGTTAATGTAGGCATCATTTGCCTAACCACCTCTTCCACTATTGCCCGAATATCAGGTGGATTTTCTCCCACCGGTTCCCGTGCTGGTGCTCTTGCTCTTCGTCCCACAGAACCACCTGAACGGGCTGGTCCACTTCTTAAGGTTCCACGCGAATTTGCACCAGTGGGATTACTCCTTGTATTTCTCATGCTTCAAAATTCAGCAAACCGTTAGATTACATATATAATAACAAGCTTATATATATCTAACAGTCCATTTGTCTGTTTTTCTCTGAAGGTTTAAGTCCAGGAATCTATTCTAAAGACACCTAGATCACTTAAACCACGGCTCTGATACCAACTTGTAACACCCGACTCATTAACAAAAACACCCCAAAATTTTTTCATTTTTTTTTCAAACCAAATATTTTACAAACAAACCATAAGTAGGGGTATTAGTTAATACAATACGAGTACAAGCGTATCACGAAGTACAATACATAAAATATTATACATTCTTCAAGCCGGGTCGTCACTTCAAATACTAAGTCCTCAGTCACGGACTTTATCTTTTCCCTTGGCGGGATCACGCTCACCTGCAGGGACATATCAATAAAACCGTGAGCTATAAAGCCTAATGAGTAATCAAATCAAATACAACATGTATAAGAATAACATTCTCTATACAAAATCAAATATGCATTCTCATGCAACACAAAATCATATATGGCTCACGGGTTTATCCCGCTTTTGCCTAGACTCACGGCTCCGTTCTTGTCATCTCGATGACTCACGGCTTATCCTGTATTGTCTTATATAGGTTTGACTCACAGCTCCGTTCTTGTCTATTATAGACTCACGGCTTATCTGGTATTGTCATATATCCAATCATTTTCTGTCATTTTCGTCCCCAAAACAATTTCCATCTGCAGCTGCTCATTTAATATCTATCACATCGGATAACAGTGAGATTACTCACCTGAAGGTTTGCTACCACTAGCTTTTGTTAGCCCTTGCCTTTCAAAGTATTCCACAAAATCTTGTCCCGTACTTATAATGTCATTCATTTTCACAATGATTATAGGTTACCAACTGTTTTAATTGACTCTAATGCACAAGAGTTCAATATAGTATCAATACAAACAATGTCTAAATAATAGACTTTCCATTTACTATCTTTTTATGAATTTTACTATTCACCGAGGCATTCGAATCGATCTACAGTGCCCCCGAGGGGTCGAAAACTCGATACAAAAATTTTCCCAAACTTTTCAGACCATAACGAGCCTACGGTTCAAGTTTGAGCTAAATCGGACAAGCCAAACAAAAGATAGCATTTTGAAATCCCTGTCTCAGGGCGCACCGCGCCTGGAAGAGGGGCGCACCGCGCCTAGCGGCAGTGCAAGTCTCCTGTCCAGCCGCGAATTGTGCACTATAGCTTGCAGTTTTGGTCTATAAGTTCTTAATGTTGTTCTTAACCGTTTGGGGTTTATTTCTAGGTTAAAACCTTACATTTTAACAAGGTTTTCAACCTCCAAAACCCACTCAATTAATCATATGAAGAATTAGGGTTCTTAGTTCTAACAACCCCAAAACTTCAATTTCATCAAAAATAACAATCTACTTCCATTTTCTTGAGTTAAGCCCTTATTAGCACGACTTAATGGAAGTATTACATCATTTTAATCACATAATCACAACTGAAAATGCAGTTTTCAGTTCCTATCAAATTCATTAAGATCAAACCATCAAGAACTTGGAATACTTACCTTTCAAGCTTCCAATTCCTCACTTTGAATACTATAACCCGATTTTCAAACTTCAATCTTCAAGAACCCTTCAAAACTTTGCAGAAATCGCACAAGGAATCTCTCCCGTAACTCCCAAAAATCTGCACAAGTCTTTTCTTTTTATACCTCCAGAAATTGCAATTTGGTCCTTGAAGTTGCATTTCTAGAACTTTTGCCACAATTTACACATTTTATGACAAAAACTAGTTTTTTTATAACATTTTAAGTCCTAAACTCAAAATATTATTACAAACTAAATCCTTTTCTGTCCAAAAGACCAAATTACCCTTCTAAGGTAAAATGACCAATTTGCCCTTTTTATTATAATTACATAATAAACTTGTTTTGGCGTTACATTGGCTGACACATGTTGAAAAGATGTTCTGTACGAGTTAATGTGACAAGGCTGATAGAATTGAATTTGCAACGAACCTGCTAAAAGAATATGCACAATTTTGGTGGGAAAACACTTGTATGGAAGTCGGAAAGAGCCTAGCGCTTACCTTGAGTTGGGAACAATTTAAATTGAAGTTTATTGAACATTATTGTTCTAATAATGCCATGAAGGGTATAGAAGAGGAGTTCTTGAAAATACAACAAGGGTCGAGAACGGTGCAACAATATACTCTAGATTTTAACGAGAAAGCGAGATTTGTGCAACATCAAGTAGATACCGAAGAATGCAGAATGGATCGTTACTTATGGGATTTAAAGACCCAAATCTGGGAGTTTTTGCAAGGTTCAATGTATACTACTTACCAGCAAGTTGCAGAGGCAGCAAGATCAAGGGAAAGTTGAAACGACCGAAAATTTGTAATATATAAATATGTAAACAAATATGTGTGTAATCTAAGTTTTATATGTAATATTATGAGAAATTATGGTCGAAGGGGTAAAACGGTCTTTCGACAATTATAAGACCATTATGTAAAATCATATGTATATGTGAGATAATAAAATAAACAATAAGAGTTTATGCGGAATTTAGACTTTTTACCGCGTGAATAGTGAATTTTGACCAAAAAGGGTAAATTGGTCATTTGACCACATGCAGAAATTATTATAAAAATTTATTATAGTTTAGGACTAAAAATGTAAAAGAAATGATTTCATGGAAAGATAGTTGGTTTTGGTGGCCAAAGTTCAAGAAATTCAACTTTAGGGACCAAAACTGAAAATATAGAAAATATAAAAATGAGAAAATATCTCATAATTCCTCACAAATTCAGAAGAGAGTTCTAGAGTACGGGAGAGGAGTGGGAGATACAATTTCTGCAGAAACTTGGAAGTCCTCGTGAAGATCAAAGTTAGAAACTTGATTTTTAGTTCTTGAATTGAAGTTTACAAGATCAAAGGTTAGTAATTTTGCTTTTAACTTAAGTTTTTGTGTGACCCTCAAGAGAGGAATTTAGTGACTGAAATTTCAGTCAAGAACCACTTAGTTGTATGATTCAACACTTCCATTAAGCCATGTTAAAAGTACTTAATCCAATAAAATGGAAGTAGGATGCTATTTTTCAAGAATTGAGATTTTGATCAAGAACCCTAGAATTTGAGTTCTTGTGATTAATCTGATTTTAATGGTTTAAAACTTGAAGAAATTAAAGGGTTTTAGTCTTGGAACAAACCCCTATCGATTAAGTGGAGTATTCAGCACTTAATAGGAGAAATTGGGAAATTGTAGCATAAAATCGGGGAAAAACTGGGCTGCTGCTCGACAGGCGCGGTGCGCCCCTACCCTGGGCGCGGTGCGCCCTACGCCTGGAACGAAAATGCAGTTTGGTTCAAAAGTCCTCTGTTAAGTGATTTTCATTTTTAAGAAATGTTTCAAAACTTATCCAATTGACCTCAAATTTTAAACATAGGTCTAATATGGTCCAAAACTTTATAAAAATTTATCGGAATTAAAATACGACCCTCCGAGGGTACTGTAGTAAAATACGTATAAAATACAAGTTAACTAAAATTGGTCATTCAAGAGTTATACATTTGTTTTGACCATTGATAGTATAATAAGGACTCTAGCATGTATTAGAGTCAATAAAAATGTAAATTGATGTATCATATACTATATATAGGTGCAAGTCAAATAATCGGGCACCGAAAGGGTAAAGAACCGAGGGACACCTAAACGACATTTCAAGAATTTTTCGGTGAGTACATGTAGCATTTTTATCCATTTTGGGATACATGGCAAGTAAGTAAGTATTTTTCAGATTTCATATATTATTTTTATATGTGAAAAATATTTGCAAAAATGCTCCACTTTCTAGTTTAAATAGAAAGTTAATTGCTATATTTGAAAGTATGATTCTTGGCGATAGCCTAAATTATGATAGAGATATGTGTGAGTCAAAAGCTTGGCATTTAGCCATTTCTTGTGCAAGTAATGTTTTGGTT
Source organism: Cichorium intybus (assembly GCA_023525715.1). Taxonomy (NCBI): domain Eukaryota; kingdom Viridiplantae; phylum Streptophyta; class Magnoliopsida; order Asterales; family Asteraceae; genus Cichorium; species Cichorium intybus. The sequence continues at coordinate 51,705,432 of CM042014.1, read as the reverse complement.
TCAGAAGAATATTTTTATGTTTGACTGGTATTGTAGCTAGCATTGTTAGTAAGGGAACTATGTTCCAACCTACCCGGGTTAGGTAAGGAGTCTACTGGGGACAACCCCTTCGCGAAGTAGACTGCCTCAGCAATTCTACCGTTAGTATTGATCCGTTCTTTCTAATTGTAGAGACTTGGGGTATCACTTATAGTGATTAATGCCCTAAGTATAAAAATCCCAGCAAGTTTATAAAACCAGTCAAAGAAAGTATAAAAGACATTGTTTTTGCAAAGTTTGATATATGATGCTTTTGAAAAGTAAAAAGGTATAATATGTGTATATTATGTAGTTTTGACAAAGATTTATGTTACGGATGTTTATACAAGTTAGTAAAAGGAATTTAAAGTTTGAGTCTAAAACTCATGTAACTCACGAGACAATTTGTCTTACGTATTTTATTTTTATGCCATGTATTCCAGGTTCAGGTATAAAGCTGTGAGATAGTTTGAAGTTGCTAAATAAGCACTAGGTGCAAAGGAGTGGAGCTGGATACAGCTTCCATATTTGGTATTGGTTAAATCCGTTTCTCTTAAGCTTATGGTTTGATATGTAATTGTAACTCCCCTTTTTGATTGTAATTAAACAAATAACATGGTT